>APFE030845391.1:5068-36792 GCA_000404065.3 Pinus taeda
AGTTCTAGAATACTGAAAGCCCCAAATCCCTATTGTTGTTATGCCTCATTGAGGGAATGTTTCCCGTTACCTAATGGTATGTTCCTCATTCTTTCCCCATACATGATTGTGCATTAGAAACATGGGCATGAGATATGAGAGTAGGGTGGGGTGAGAGAGACGAAGAGGTCATTCCATAAGCATGAACATGAGGAAAAATAGGTCAAGGTGAGATATATGGATGTGAAAGGTTGGATCCAAAAAACATTCTAAGTGCTTATAAATGGTAAAAACATGTTTCACATAAGGGACCAACATTTGCTAAGACCTAACGGTGTAGGGCTAGTAAGTTTTGACCAACATCCCCTTACTTACAAAAAAAAGATAGGTGCTTTCCTTAATCTAGCTATGGAAGAAAAATTCCCTTTAATAAAATTTCAATCATGACTACGGAATTGAAATGGGTTATAGAAAAAACCTCGGGAATAATTTTAAAATCAAGTGGGAGGAGATAAAATGGTATGATAGAAAAACCTTAATAAAACCACCAGATTGAATTATGATATATATAATATGAATGTTTGGGTGATCCATACAACATATGCCTTGAATCATGACTGTGGAACAGTGATATCATATAGGAGCATGGGGAGAAAATATTTACCTTTTTCTTTATTGCGGCTGAGTCTTCTATCAAGCCACTTTCCTTATTGAATCTCCATTTTTAAATTCCTTGCAACACCAACATATAACCAATATCAAGACCTTAACACTTTCCTTTGTTGTCCCCTATCCATGGGAGACAAGCACCAAGATGAGAAATTCTCCAGTTTTTAACATAAAACTCTTTGTCATTAGTTTTCCCCAGACCCTGACCCTTTGGAAAAAATACCTTTGTTCCTCTAGTTAAAATTTTTAGGGAAGTTGAATCTAGAATGGGGATATTTCTTGTAAACTGATGACCCCAACCTCTATTAAATGATGACCCTGACACTTTAGAAATGAGTCATGCTTATAAACTTCTAGAATTTTTGTTTCAAGATCGAAATGTTCCCATAACTCAATAATTCATGACCCTATTGCTTTGAAAGTATTTCTATACTTGACAAGTTAGCCTGATTCTTTCCACGTCATCTTGACACCTTCCATGTAATCCTTAAATGTTGACGTTCTTTTCTACACTAAATTTTTGGATGTAAATTTCTTTGTTAATTATTTCATGCAAACTTCCTTCAACTGTTGTCCTCGGGCCGTAGACCCGGACATTTTGGAACATAGACTCATTTAGAAATCTTCAGGGTATATTCCTTTAGGTAATATTTTCTTTAACATGAATTCTTGTGATGGGACTCACATTCCATATCCTCACTCGTTTTTATGCATCTGACTCTTATAGCCTTTAAAACTAAATCTTAACCTTCAATATATATTCTCATATTCCCTCTATTTGCAATATTTTAACACAATAATCCAACTCCAAATCATCCTTTATCCTTCAGAATCCCTATTGAATCATCATGCTTTGACTATGCTCTTTCTCTAACTAAGTTGGATTGTTGATCTGACTCATTCATCAACAATTAAGATTTACTCTTCATTGGTTGTGAATGGAAGGGTTTTGGGCTTCTCTATGTATTATGTTTCCTATGTTGTTCCTCTAAAGTGCTCTTCCTCCTAAGCCTCACTTAACTAAGAAATATCATAATCCCTCCTAAGATTAATGTTGCTCAACCTCCATAAAAATTGATTAAAATGAATTAAAGTGACCACAAAAATAGAGGGTACTTGTAACATGAACAATGATGTTAAAATTACCCAATCATGTGAAACAAAGTTCTCTCCTTTTAACAAATAATTTACATAAAACATTTTGGCCTGATTTACATTGAATTCGCCTTCAGCCTCATGGCCACAATTGGAGCCTCTGCCAATCCTCTCAATGCACTCTCAATGCCTTCTCATTCACACTTACTATAATATTCCCACTAGGAAATACCCCATAATGACTAATATTTTTTCTATGTTTTAATGTCCTCTTGTAGTGAGAAATGTTTATCAAGCACATCATGAGAATACTACTGTAAGTATAATTTATTTATGGGTATTTAGTATACATGTATTGTGGCATAAATATAAAGAAACCAACTTCATACCAACAATTGATATCCCATGCAATACTTAGAAAATGATAAGGTTTACTAATAAATATTATAACCTTGACCAAATGTAAGTGGTATAATCATCATACTGAACTCAATAAAAGAAATACATGACCACGGACTTAATAGAGAAACCTAGTGTCAAATATTACAATGAAGATTTAGTTGGGAACTCAATCTTGAAATATATATCAAGAAATATGACTGACAAACTTTGACCTCAACATTTATCAGACTTAACCCTCTACTACAACCAAAATACATTGCAATACTTCCTTTAGTGACTAATATTTATGAACAATAGTATGATATGTCTCCTTTTCCATTGGAATATTTATCTTCAACTTCTAGAATTGATTGATATGACAAACAACCAAGAATATGACTCAGTCTTTAGTTATGTGGGTAGCGCGGATGACAAAGAGACCCCAACATGGCCTCAAATAATGATAATAATTTGGTACAATACACCGAATAGACAACGGAAAACCACAACCTCTATTATGCTAAGGAAAATGACCCTTCATCACCCTAAAATCAGGCATGAGAAATCAACATGTCCAATAATAGATATATGGATGATTTTGAGCTCGAGAACAAAGGCAACCCATCTCTTTAGTAACAAAAACTTGCTCTGGGTGGAAACGAAGGATCTTGAAACTCTTTTTAGTGCAAAAAAATCAATCATGGTGACTCCAAATATGAACATTTTGACTCCAGAGAAGATGCGCATAACAGAGTTAACAAAATCGATGAGGGTGTGAAACTGCCAGAATCAAGCGCTATAAATGACTTCCAAAAAGATGTGGTTAAAAGCAATGTGCTGAACAAGGGTGACAAAGAGATTGGCGAAAACTCATATGGATCTACAACAAAAAGAAAAGTAGTTAACCTGTCTTCCGAAGTTCTTGACCAGGTAGCTGTTAATGTTCTGAGCAAGGGGATGGGGTTTGCAATGGCCCCTAAAAACATCCCCATTGAAAAGATGGTTTGTAGCATTGAAGATGGAATTAGCAACCTTCCTCTTGAAGAAAAAGAATTATTAAGGCAAGAGTTTTCTCTCATCATGAGAAAAGCCAAGGCTCCCAAAAGCAACCTGAGTAAGGAAGAGCAAAAGGCTTTCAGATCCTTACGTAATAATGACAAGATAGTTGTTCTTAAAGCAGATAAAGGAGGAGCAGCAGTTATCCTTGATAAAGAAGACTATGTTAAGAAAATGAATGATCACCTAAATTGCGGCAGTTACAAGAAGCTGGACATTAATCCCATGCCCAAAATTATGAAGGATGTAAAAAAGATTATCTCTCATTCCAACCTTGACGAAAAATTGAAGAAGAAATTAACACCCTCTTGTGAAACCATCCCAAGAATCTATGGATTACCTAAGATCCATAAAGAAGGGGTCCCCCTGAGACCGATAGTTAACACCATTGGCTCCCCAACCTATGAGCTTGCTAAATATGTCGCCAAGATTCTAAAACCCCTGGTTGGAAACACTGACTCCTTCATTAAAGACTCACACGACTTTGTGAATCTTATTAAAAATGAAAGAATGGAAAAGGATGACATCCTTGTGAGCTTTGATGTGGTCTCCTTATTCACAAAGATTCCTCTTGATGAAGCCATTCAGGTTATAAGAAGTGTCACTGATCCAGAGACCGCAAAACTGGCTGAAGTCTGCTTAAGGTCAACTGTATTCACTTTCCAAGGAACATTTTATGAACAGACATCTGGTGTAGCAATGGGATCACCCCTCTCGCCAATTGTTGCCAACCTATACATGGAATATTTTGAAAAGAAGGCCTTGGATTCTTATCCTTTGAAACCAACCTGGTGGAAACGTTTTGTCGATGACACCAATATAAAGTGGACCCATGGTAAAGCAGAACTTGACAAGTTTTTCAATCACCTTAACTCCATCTCCCCTGATATAAAGTTCACTATGGAGCTTGAAGAAAATTTGAGCATTCCTTTCTTAGACATTCTCATCATCAGAAAAGAAGATGGCTCTCTAGGCCATAAGGTTTTCAGGAAGTCAACTCACACAGAGAGTTACCTTCATGCGGACTCCCACCATCACCCAGCCCAAAAACTTGGCGTCCTAAACACTCTTGCCATTAGAGCCCTCCGAATATCTGACTCTGAACATATAAACGAAGAGAAGAGGCATTTAGTCTCAACTTTCAAAAATATAGGCTATAAGGATCTTGAGATTAAAAAAGCCATAAAGAAAGCTGAAAAGAGGTTGGCATCTCCCATACCTAAAGAACAGGATCAACCTCAAGGTGGTAAGGTTTTTCTACCCTATATCCAAGGAGTCACAGATAAAATGGCGAAAATCCTAAGAAAGAAAAACATTTTAACTCAATTCTCAGCTCCCGGTACCATCAGACAAAGTTTAAAATCTGTTAAGGATGATATTGACAAGCAGCAGCTCAAAGGAGTCTATAAAATAGACTGTTCGTGTGGGATAAGCTACATAGGTGAAACTGGTCGCTCCCTCCAGACAAGACTTAAAGAACATGGCGCTGACATCAAGAATGGAAGATCTCGTACATCAGCCTTGGCAGAGCACTCCTCGAAGACTAAACACCACATATGCTTAGAAAGCGCATCAATTATCGCAAGAGAAGAGCATCATCAGAAACGGAAAATCAGAGAAGCCCTCGAAATCTTGAAGCATCCTTGTAATATGAACAGAGACAGCGGTTTGGAGATTAGCGGAAGCTGGCTTCCCCTGATCAGTGAGATCAAGAAGCATCAACCCAACCCCAGGTAAGTTGTCAATCAGGTTAGTCTTCTCCCTCCCTTTCCCTTTACATTCTCAAGTTTTTAATATAATTTAGACTTAATGTATGTTTTAATATAGTTTAGGTTTTAATATAGATTTTAAAGATTTATTATAGGTTTTTTATTAATAACTAATTTATATAGATTCTATATAGATTCATAGATTAGGTTTGTATAAAAATTTTTGTATTAAGTTTTATAATATTAATATAATATATTATTAGTTTTATAATATTAAGTTTTTATAATAAATTAGCTTTATAAATATTTAGCTATATAGACTTTAGGTATTTATAAATAATTATATATAGACTAAATATATGTCATATAGTAAGATTTTTAATTTTATTTTTATAATTATATATTTAATTACTATCATAGTTTAAGTCCTATTGATATTAATTTACTAATTCTATTATTATTCTATTATTTATATTAAGTTTTATCGGTTTTAATATGGATCTTTTTATTACTATAAAATATATTAATTCTATTTTATTAATTTATATATTAATTTTATAGGTTCTAATATATTATTTCTATTAATTAATATGACTATATATATGTATTATTTTATATAGGGATTAATCATATTAAATTCCATTATTAATACTACAATATATTTTGGTTTTTAAATTGTAATATAGATTTTAGGTTTATAATATTAAGATTTATATATAGATTAAGCTTTTTGATTATTAGGTTATTTTAATATTAATATGATATAGATATGAGGTTTATGATATTAACATAGGTTTTATAGATGTTAATATTAATTTAGTTGTTAGGTTATATAATGGTTATGTTTTGTAAGTATTAATTAAATGATATTAATTTATAAAAATTAATGTTAATTATTAATTTTAGGTTTCATTATTAATTCTTCTGACCGACCTGTGCTGTTCCTTCATTATGCTTTCCCTCATGAGTATTTATCTCTTCGTTCTTGCTCTTCTTTCATCATCTTTCTCTTAACCCTGATGATGGATCCCATTTGGGATTCGAAACGTTGGTGTAAAAATTCACCTACTGTGGACTCTCCGATCAAAGATTCGAAATGCACACACCACAGATCTCTAAAATCCAGTATATTATCATTCTGATTCCTTAATATTTCATTTTGTACCTTTTCTACTTCTTGTTCGTGTGTAAGGTGATTATTAAGAACTTCTAACTCATATATATGTTGCTTCGGAACATCCTCAATTCTATACTCTTTAGGAGTATGATCTAGCATAGGGGTTTGTTAAAATATATTCTCTTGATTTTGAGAGAGGGAGTTTACCTTTTGTTGTGCTCTTTATTCCAAAGACTCCACATAATCATAGATTTCTTGTTGTACTAAATCAATATCTGGTGTTTTCCTTGTTGAACTCAATGCTTGAGGAGGTTTCCAGTAACCTTCTTCTTCGAGATCAACTATTTCCATATATTGGACATTTTAGATTTTGGAAATTCTCTTGATCCTTCTTAGTTTTATTTCTAATTCTTCAATGTTCTATTTGTTCTTCCCTTTGTTGGTATATTCTCGTTTCTTCTTTTCTGTTTCTTCATTTTCTTCAAGCATTTTAGTACTTGAACTCGCTCTCTTTCTTCTACAATTTTGTCTTCCATTTTTCTGTTCAAGTTTTTCCAAAGAGGAGTGCCATCCTCAAATCACTGTTCTAGTGCCTCTATTTCATTCTACCCTAAATTTTCCTTTTTGTTTTCTTCTTCAAGGTTAGGGTTTTCAAGTGACCTACATCGACTTCTTTTAATGCTTTTACAAATTTCCTCCTCTTGAGATTCTACAAAGTGACTGTGGACTAGAAAATCTTGCTAATTATCTCCTTTAGCTTCTAAGTGTGCTTCTAGAAGAATTTTAATAAGTCCATGATGATAGATGACATTATCAAAGGATTTTGATTCTCATTACACACTAGAGGTCATCGTTCTAAGCCTACAGAGCATGAAATATGGAAAATTGATTTCATTTCCATCAATAAAATGCATCAGAAGTCAAGCATGATAGAAGAACATGGTTCCAAACCTTCCTTCACAGGTTAAACATTTCTGAATAACTAAAAATCAATTCCTCCATTTTCGTTTCAATGTTGTGACAGGAATTCCGTTTTAAATGTAGAAATGTCCATACTTGGATCTTTGAGTAAGTTTACCTAATCTCTCTTTTTTAGTTTTCTTTTCTTAAACCAACTCTCTCCATTTTGGGTTAATTTCATATCCTTTTCCATGATGGACTATGTCAGTATAAATTTAATGTCACCAATTTTTGCCTCGACCCCATCAAAATCGTGAGCAAAAGCTTTGGTCACCTTTATCTCATGCCCATCAAATTTTTCAAAGAACCTGAGCCAACCTACTTGCTACAAGTTTTCTCTGATTCATGGGTATGCCTAAAGGAACTTGACTCCATTAGGTTCTAATCGGACGATGATACCCATGACAGAGAGAAGCCTCAGTCCTACATTGTTTCTTCTTGACAAAGGCGATGGATGATTGAAAGTCTATATCCTCATGATTTGCTACTGGAAGAGAAAATCATGAGGGATTCTTCTCAAACATATATTCTCATGATTGAACAAATAATCTCCATGCCTTCTTGATCTAGCCATGATCTCCTGCTGAAACTCGCTTGAATGCTAAAACGTCATAGCTAGAGTTGACTTCTAGTTTGACTTCTAGATAGTTTTATATCTGTATCTTGTCAGGTAATGACTATAGGTGGACATCCATGTGTGGAACAATTTTCATCTGTAAGTACCTTTTATTCCTTCTTTGGTGCATTGAAACACGTCAAACCATGGAGATAGCTGCAGAATTCTACATTAGCTGCAGAATGAGCAAGATTTTATAACTGTAGAGATGTTTTAATTATATTTCATAAAGAAACATTAGATTCTAAAACATAGATGATTAATTCCTTTTATATTCTTGAGTAAGAAGGTGATGACCTTAATTAGGTTGAAACTGCAATAAGATGGTTACAAAAAGATAAAGGAGAAGAAAGAGGGTAGTAAAAAAGAAACAATTTCAGACCTCAACATTCCCCCACACCAAAAATTTTACATGTCCTCATGCATCAAACGCTCAAAATTGGTTTCTTCTTCTTCTTCAATGTATAAACTCATAATATTGTGCAAGCATATCTAGACTAGTACTCTTCTTTCTGTTTGTGATGTTGAAGATGTCCCTTGGTTTCTTCATTAGGATTTTACTCTACAATCCCCTGATTTTGTTTTTGAGAAATTTATCAATTGCTTTGAGTTTCTTATTTTTCTTATACCAATGAGATATATGCAATAGTATATTATCGTTCTGATTCCTTAATATTTCATTTTGTACCTTTTCTACTTCTCGTTCATGTGTAAGGTGTTTATTAAGAACTTCTAACTCATATATATCTTTCTTCAAAGCGTCCTCAATTCTATACTCTTCAAGAGTATGATCTAGCATAGGGGTTTGTTAAAATGTATTCTCTTGATTCTGAGAGGGGGAGTTTACCTTTTGTTGTGCTCTTTGTTCCAAAGACTCCACATAATCATAGATTTATTGTTGTACTTAATCAATATCTAGTGTTTTCCTTGTCTAACTCAATGCTTGAGGAGGTTTCTGGTAACCTTTTCCTTCGAGATCAACTATTTCCAGAGATTGGACATTTTAGATTTTGGAAATTCTCTTGCTCCTTCTTAGTTTTATTTCTGATTCTTCAATGTTCTGTCTATTCTTCCCTTTTTTGGTATATTCATGTTTCTTCTTTTATGTTTCTTCATTTTCTTCAAGCAGTTTAGTACTTGAACTACCTCTTTCTTCTAAAATTTTGTCTTCCATTTTTTTTTTCATGTTTTTCCAAAGAGGAGTGTCATCTTCAAGTCGGCGTTCTAGTGCCTCTATTTCATTCTGCCCTAAATTTTCCTTTTTTTTTCCTTCTTCAAGGTTAGGGTTTTGAAGCGACCTGCATCGACTTATTTTAACGCTTTTACTAATTTCTTCCTCTTGAGATTATACAAAGTGATTGTGGACTAGAAAATCTTGCTAATTATCTCCTTTAGCTTCTAAGTGTGCTTCTAGAAGGATTTTAATAAGTCCCTGATGATAGAGGGCATTATCAAAGGATTTTGATTCTCGTTACACACTAGAGGCCATTGTTCTAAGCCTACAGAGCATGAAATATGGAAACTTGATTTCATTTCCATTAATAAAATGCATCAGAAGTCAAGCATGATAGAAGAACATGGTTCCAAACCTTCCTTCATAGGTTAAAAATTTCTGAATAACTAACAATCAATTCCTCCATTTTCCTTTGAATGTTGTTTTAGGAATTCCCTTTTTAAATATAGAAATGTCCATACTTGGATCTCTAAGGAAGTTTACTGTTATGAAACCATCTTAAGAAAAGATAGATCAATGCCTTGAATTTAGCCTCTTCGAGGGGGCAACCTCCTTTACATTACATAAATGAAAAATTCTTGAATGATAAAAATGACAAGACCTCCTTTTTATATATAGGAGTCTAAGGGGTCATAATATAATCAGAGCCAACATAACAATAATAATGTAAGGGTACAATAATAACAATAGTGGGCTTCTATGGGGCACAATTGTAACAATATGGGGACTACATGGGCACAACAATATAATAAGGGTGTTGCACTAATAAAAATAAGGGTTTACACTAGTAGTATAGGGACCTAACATGCCCCTCTCCTTCAAAAAATGTTGTCCTCAATGCTTGAGTAGTTCTTGATGCTTCTGTATAAAATTCTCATCCTTCCATGTGGAATATTTAGTGAGTAAGTTCTTCCACTTGATGAGATGCTTTGAAATTGATCGATTTCATAGCGGTCAACTTCTTGGTTCTGTGAATGCTTCAGGTTCCAATATGATTTTTCCTTCCTTGTCAAGTTTTGGCAATATTATTGGAACTGGGGTCTTCGACAATATTGAATGAGTTCCCACCCTACTTCGCCATTCTTCCATTCATCCCTTGCTTTGTTTATCAAATTTGGTTGGATAATTATACCAACCTTTACCATTTTTGCAACCATATGTTCAATTTCACTCCTTTGGGCATATGGATATCTACAAGTCCTGACGTTTGGAGGAACACTTCCTTTTCTAACAATGGTACACCATGTAGATCAAAATATTGCTCCATCTGAAGTATCCAATTTACCAGATCCTTGCCATCAAACTTCCCCATATCGCCTTTTCATGTTTTTAGGAGCTCGGTCTTGAAACGAATGTAACTCTATAATTTCAGATCTCCAAGTTCTAAAATTATGACTTGCAGTAGCACTCTGCGTCACCTTTCCAATGCCACCCGTCTGATCGAATTTATATTCTCCAAGAAAGAGTTATGCATAATCTCCCAAATGACCTGATTATATACCTTTTCAAAAGAGCGCAATTGTATGAAGTGCCACGTGTCACTGTTTTGACCTTAGGATCTGAAAAATATACACAGGAAACCTCAGTCCATCCTCTTTCTGTAACTTCTGACGAAATTTCAATCTGATGCTCAAAACAAAAGTTATGACTATTTTCCCCAGGTCACGTGTTTGGAATGTAATTCGGGAGTCTATAAAATGGCCAACTTCCTCAGATCATTTCTCTAGAAATATAGCAGGAAAAGCTTTGAAATTCGGACCCAAAGTTCAGAACAATTGTGGCCCAAATGGGTTTTTCTCTTAGTGTCTGAAACGTCGCAGAAAAAAAGTTATAGTGCAAATGCCACGATGACCTGTTTGGAGCAGCAAAACCCTAGAATCCAAAGCTCTCATACCAAATGTTATGAAACCAGGTCAAGAAAAGATAGAAAAGATAGATAAACGCCTTAGCATTCAGCCTTTTCGAGGGGGAAACCTCCTTTACATTACATAAATGAACAATTCTTGGATGATAAAAATGACAAGACCTCCTTTCTGTATATAGAAGTCTAAGGGGTCATAATATAATCAGAAGCCAACATAATAATAATAACATAAGGGCACAATAATAACAATAGTTGGCTTCTATGGCGCACAATTATAACAATATGGGGACTACATGGGCACAACATTATAATAAGGGGGTTGCACTAATAAAAATAAGGGTTTACACTAGAAGTATAGGGACCTAACATTTACCCAGTCTCTCTTTTTTAATTTTATTTTCTTAAACCAACTCTCTCCATCTTGGGTTATTTTCGTATCTTTTTCCATGATGGACAATGTCAGTATAAGTTTAATGTCACCAAATTTTGCCTCGACCCCATCAAAAACCTAAGAAAAAGTTTTGGTCACCTTTGTCTCATGCCCATCAAATTTTTCAAAGAACCTGAGCCAACCTACTTTCTACAAGTTTTCTCTTACTCGTGGGTATGCCTAAAGGAACTTGACTCAATTAGGTTCTGATCAGTTGATGATACCCATGATAGAGAGAAGCCTCAATCCTACATTGTTTCTTCTTGACAAAGGCGATGGATGGTTGACAAGAAGGAGGTAAACAAACAGAATGGTGAGGGGTATGGAATGATAATGGAATGGGGTGCTCACGGGGTATTTGACTTATCATAGGACTAAACCTTTTTACATGATCTCCCATGATTTTTATATCTGATTTCATAGGATCGATAAGATTTATGTGATTTCAAATTGATTTGATGTGAAAAGTTCAGTTATGATGGTGGAATGAGGTTGTAACAGTTATGGTAATGGGACATAATTTTTAGGCAGTTAATAAGGTCTTTTGATAACCCAATCTTTTTAATAAAATCATCTAGTGAATTAAAATCTAATTCTCTTATATGAAAATAATTTAACATTCTACATACCTCATTATGATATTCCTTTGTTGTATATTCTCTAAATTTCAAGTATTTTGTCTTGTCTTGACTATAGAAATTGGATTCAGCTGCAGAATTGAAGGTTAGCTGCAGAATGACATTAATTTTGTTATTTCTTATTCCTTGAGATTTGTTGCTTGATCGAAAGAAAAATCCTTATCATTGTTGCTTCTTTGATGATCATTGAAGGATTTTAGTCTTCAGAAGTGTTTCTTACCACCTATAAACTTATTAGAGAAAGAATGACAAAAAGAAATGAGGAAAAGATAAGGGAATTATGAAAATTTAAACTGCCAATAACTCTTTGTTTTCAGTTAAGATTTTTTGTATAAGCATGCCAACATTGTGTTGGAAATAATACTGAGAGGGGAGGTGAATCAATATTATCAGATAAATAATTTAATTTCCCAAACAAATTTATATACGCTACTTCAGCTAAGTGAACTAGCGTGTACACGCGACTGTACTTAAAGCAACCAGCATATATGCAGAGAACTTTTGATTTTGACAGTTTATATTGTATTGAACTTTAACCAGTATATCAAAGATGTATTAGATAGTGTATTAAAAGTATAATAAAGCATCACACATAAGAAACACACATGAACACCAAGATATATGGTGGAAACCCAATGTGGGTAAAAGCCACCTACTGCTTTCATCTATATCTTCTTTTAATAATAAGAAAATATGTTTACAATTTTGTACTGGTGCAGACTCATACCAGTACGCAGGCACCCATCTACAGAAGGCTACAAGTTTCTCTCGTTCTCCAGCTACTACTAGAAGGGAGCTACAACCCCCTAGCTCTTTTACTAGCCAATATGTTTACTAGTACATAGGTGCTAGCCTACAGAAAACTCCACTCTTCTACCAGGGACCACGTTTCATGAATTTTTCAAACTGGATACTCCTAGAACACAACACCACAATCTAAACACCATGTTTCATTCGATTTTCATACTAGACCCATCAAAAACATCATAACTACAAAACAATCATCAAGTACATCTACATCAACTAATCACTGAAACTCAATCACCATAATCTGAATCAGAACACTATCACCAGAACCCAAAAAAAAACCCAGAACTCAGCAACAACAAACAAAAACAATTGAAACATGCTTCAAAAGGTATATGCTACTTCCATGTGTTGAACTATCATGTATACGTGCTTTTATCAAAGCCAACCAGCGTACACATCTATAAGTATTAATTCATAATTTTGCAGCTATTCTAGACTTCAATTATACCCAGATCATAACATTTACAGAATAACACATGTGTCAGTATTCATATCTAGACTATACAAGATCAAACCACATAATGATAATTCATTTCAAATCTTGAGATCACGATCCATCATTAGATCTTATCCCTCATCAACTGCTGAGGTTCATCCTTGGTTCAGATTAAGCAAAGCACCATAAGCGAATAACTTGCATACTAGATCTAACACTTCATCAGATATTCGATACTTTCAAACTTTGGCCTAATGATATTCTCCTCCTTATATAGATTTAGGCCTTTCTCAATACCATGGATCAAAACCACTTAGGACCAATACCTTGGACCAAGTAGCTAGGGTCAATACCTCAGACCAAATACCTTGGACCAATACCATGGATCAAAATACCTTGGACCAAATACCTCGAACCAAAAACTTATTTTTCCAACATATACGTGTTTTTCCTTCTGAGAAAGTGTGTATGTATGTATACGCTACTTGTGTTCAATGAACCTACATCTATACGCAGCTTGATCATGGTGAACCAGCATATACTTTCTTTCTTTATTCTCTATAGCCTGACATGTCACACCGTGATCTTTCATCTGAGTGAGTTGCCATCAAGGACAACACCTATATCATAATGCCAACAATCTACCCCTTTGGACTTGATGGAAACAACAACACCAAGTCACTCTCCCCCTTTGACATCAAGGGCAAAGGGTGGACTAAGATAATTTCTCCCTTTAACATACATTATGCTAGTCATGCTCCCCCTGAGTACATGCTAAAATCATTGATTGAGCTTCCCTTTTGTACATGATGAGATGTATTGAAACCGTCCATGCTCTTCCTGAATACATGTAGAGTCTGCAAAAAAAATATGTTCTAAAAGAATAACATGACTCTATATCTCAACTATGTGAGGATGACCTTCCTATCACCAATCAATCATACATACATCCATCTCGCAACTAAGTAGGGATATACCAAATTTTCCTCATCCACCCAACCAAGTGGGGATATACCAATTGTTTATACATGTCAGAAACAAGAAATATTACATCATCCATCCCATGTAAAGTGGAGATACAAATAACATCATTTGTCCAAGAGGACTCATATCACTTCCTAGACTTTTACATGACTTGAGTAACAAATGGTATAAAAATCTGAAGTCATGGCTAGACTCAACAACCATAATGCCAACAATGATGAATGTATGTGAAGGTTAATGCTCCCCCGGAACCTGTGCTACCTATGCATTGTTAACAAGTCAATGATCAAGGCATCTTTTTCAGTCAGATAAAATTAATGAACAGAGCATATAGACATTAATCATCAATATCAGTCAGAGCACCCACATCAGATCCTGCCCCACTATTTTCTTGTCTAAAACACATATACGTTCCTTTACCCATAGAAACCCGCATGTGTACGCCACTCTACTTCATGAAACCCACGTATAATAGCCTTTTTCTGAAAAATTTTGGTTTTAATGTTAGGATGATGCAGAAACTACTCCCAGCTTTTGTCTGAGATATTCAAATGTCTCTCTGGGCAGTGGTTTAGTGAATATATCTACAACTTGTTCTTTGGAGGGAACACACTCAAATTTGACCTTTTGTTCAAGCACTTGTTCATGTAGAAAATGGTATTTGATGGGTATGTGCTTGGTCTTGGAGTGCATCAGTGGCTTCTTTGAAATATGGATGGCACTTGTATTATCACATAGACTGGAGATGGGTGGAGTGCATGTGATCTGAATGTCTTGCAAGGTTTGCATCATCCAAAGAAGTTGTGTGCAGCAAGATGCAGCAGCCACATATTCTGCTTCAGCTGTAGATAGCGCAATTGAACTTTGTTTCTTGTTGAACCAAGACACTAACTTGGAACCCACATAGAATGCACCACCACTAGCGATTTTTCTATCATCAACACTTCCTGCCCAATCTGCATCTGTATATGCATGAAGAGTGACATCTATATCTCTAGAATACCATAAACCAAAGTTTTGTGTTCCTTGAAGATATTTGAAAATTATTTTGACTACCTGAAGGTGTGATTCCTTTATATTTTCTTGGAATCTTCCAACTATTCCTACTGCATGCATAATGTCAGGTCAGGTACCTGTTAGATAAAGTAGACTGCCAATCATGGATCTGTCAATTGGTTGATGTACTGTTGTTGATTCATCATTTGAGCTAAGACTACATCCTATTACCATTGGGGTACATACAGGTTTAGATTCTTCCATGTCATACATTTTCAAGATCTGTTCGAGATATTTAGTTTGTGAAAGAAAAATACCATCTTTCTTTTGTTGAACTTGTAGACCAAGAAAATAGGTAAGTTCACCAAGCAAGGACATTTCAAATTCTTGCTACATCACTGAAGCAAAATTCTGACTCATGGATTCTTCATTGCTACCAAAAACGATATCATCAACATAAACAACAATAATTAGCAATTTATCAGTGTCAATCTTTGTATATAGATTTCTATCTGTTGAACCTTTTGAAAAACCTTGTTCATGTAGATATTTGTCAAGATGGTAATACCAAGCCCTTGGAGCCTATTTCAGACCATAGAGGGCCTTTTTGAGTCTGCATACAAGTTTTGCATCATTTTCAAGAATGAATCCTTCTAGTTATTCAATATAAACTTCTTCTAAATCTCCATTAAGGAAAGTAGATTTTACATCCATTTGGTATACTTTGAATTTCTAAAATCTAGAAAGAGCAAGAAACATCCTTATGGCTTCAAGTCTAGCAATAGGTGCAAAAGTTTCTTCAAAATATATACCTTCTTGTTGACCATACCCTTTACAAACAATTATGGCCTTGTTTCTAATGACTTCTCCATTTTCATTCAGCTTGTTTTTGAATATTCATTTAGTTCCTATGATATTTTTATCATGAGGTCTAGGAACTAATTCCCAAGTATTATTCTTTTCAATTTGCTCAAGTTCTTCATTCATGGCCTTGACCCAACATTCTTCCTTGCATGCTTCATTTACATTTTCAGGTTCAGTGGAGGATAGTAATGCTAGATAGCTTGAGTTTTCTGTAATAGTTCTTCTTGTTTGTACACCTGCCTCTTTTTCCCCTAAAATTTGAGTTTCTGGATGATTTTTCTGAACATACCTAAACGGAGTCTTTTCTTCTACTGTTATCTCTTCTTTTGGTGCTTCATTGGTTTCTTCTTCAATATCATTGTGATTTGATGAGGGAAAATACTCCCCATCTTATTCATTGTCATAATCTTTTGTTTCTGTTTGTTTTGGATTTTTTCATGCTTCATCAACTACAACATTAATACTTTCAACAATTTTCCCAAGTCTTCTATTATAACATTTATATCCTTTACTTCGGGAAGAGTAACCAAGAAGAATATCTTCATCCACTTTGGGCTCAAACTTACCAAGTTCATTTGCTTCCAAAAACTTTAAAGTATTTTGTAGTAGGAGTCTTACCATACCAAAGTTCATGTGGAGTTTGAGTGCTATTAACCTAAACATTTTCTTGGTTGAGAATAGTTACGGCAGCGAATGCAGCTTCACCCCAGAAGATTGCAGGAGTTTCAGATTCATCTCGCATAGCTCGAGCCATTTGTTGGATAGTTCTTTTCATTCTTTCTACCACTCCATTTTGTTGAGGAGTCCTTGCAGTGGAGAATTGCCTTTTTATTCCATTTTGTTCACAAAAGTCAAAGAATACATCCAAGGTAAATTCCCCTCCTCGATCTGATCTGAGGCATTTGATTTTTCAATCTGATTCATTTTCAACCAAAGCTTTAAGGCTTGGAACAATTCAAATGCTTCATCTTTATGCTTTAGCAGACCTATCCAACAAATTTTGGAAAAATCATCAATGAATAAAATAAATTATTCTTCTCCACAAGGTGACTTTTTCCTTGATGGTCCACATAAATCAGTATGAACAAGTTCAAGAGGCTTACTAGATGACCCTTCTTTTTCAATGAAGTGAGCTCCAGTTTTCTTACCAAATTGACATGGCTTGCATATTGTATTTTTAGGGATGTTGATATCTGGAAGATCATGAATAGCCTTGAATCTGCATGCTTTTCTTATTTGAGAAAATCTTAGATGTCCCAATATTCTATGCCACAACCAATTTTCATCATTTTTTCTTAGATAACATTATTTTTGTCCTCCATTGAGTATGTATAAGTTGTTTGGAGTTCTTGTACCAGTCTCCCTAGTATCAAGTTCACAAACAACACATTCGTTTGATCAAAACACCACTTCATTTCCTTGATCACACATTTGACTGACACTCAACAAGTTATGCTTTCAACCATCTACATACATAACATTTCCAGCTTTAACCTTTTCTTTCAAGAAAACAGATCCTTTACCTTTTATGACAGCAGGAGTGTCGTTTCCAAATGAGACATTCGTTTCCTTTTCTAAGGCATTATATGAGTGAAGTTTTTCTTTGTCACCTGTCATGTGTTTTGAGCATCCACTGTCGATGTACCACTGATTTTCTTGTCCTTTTGCATACAAGGCTATACCACATCTTTCTATTTGAGATTCTTTCCTTCTCCATATCTTGGGATTTAATGGAGTTTTCTCCTTTTGAGATGATTTCCGAAATTTGCTCCTGCATTCAGATTCTTCATGACCAAAGTTGTTACAGATTAAGCATTCTATTTCATTTTGAAGAAGAGAAAAGTTATTATAGGAACTTTTCTTGACCCTTTTTACATTCCTTTAATTTCATGCTTCTCTAGTCATGATGGTTTTGTAAGCAACACATTGAGCATCTTTGTGTCCAAAATTATGACATGAAAAACATTTCCCATTAAATAAGTTATTGTGACTATCAAATCTATGGTCCTAGTGATTATAGTTTCTATTGGTATTCATATTTGGAGAAAATTGAGTATGATTTACCTTAGATTAGTTGTGGATTCTATTCATCCTTGGAATAAATTAAGTCTGATTTACCTGGTGATCTACTTTATGCCTTTGCTAACAATTGTCATACTGTTCACTTGTCTTTGCTGCATCAAGATAGCTTTTAGTGGAAGTTGACGGATTATGTGATTGAGATGCTTCTTCAGTATATCCAAGACCTGTCTTTATCAGAGAAGAATGGTGTACTTTGATAATTTCATCTAAGTTTTTTGATCCTTTAGCAAATATAATATTGAGAGATTTCGTTTTCTCAAGATCCTTTCTTATACCCAAAATTTCACATTCTAGTTTTTCAATGTGTTTTTCTTTTTTAGCAATTTGGTATGTCAAGGTATCTATAATCATATTATTTTCTTCTAAACAGATTTGAGTTTAGAAATTTCTTCGTGAAGGTCATCTTCTTCTAAAGCATCCCAAAAATTATCATCATCATAAGCCATTAGAAGTGTTGGCTTATTGGGGCCTGACCCAGGTTCAGAAGTGATTTAGCCAAACAAATCCTAAAACTATCGGCCCTTTCGGCAACAGTCCATGGTGCGCGGACTGAGGTCTCACCTGAGGTAGTATGGGAGGGTGCTGGAACCAAGTTTCCACACCCTAGGGATGTTTTTATGAAATCTAAGAAGTTCGCGAACCGAACCTGTGTGCTTTGTGCTACTCTGCGCAGCTATCTATCCTTCGCAACTTGTGTAACTACTAACGCGCAACTCTGTAAAGAGCACAAAGAGGGGCTATCTAGATCCTTTATCCTTACTATGTTATTATTATAGATCTTAACTTAATTGCATGGCCTCAATATTCTCATCAATCATTCAACATTCATAACAAGTGCGTGCAATCATAAAACTGTAAAGAGATGCATAAATATAACAGAAGCATAGACACACAATATTTCAAAATCAACTTATCTCTTATTAATTCTCTGTCAAAGTACAATCCCAACTCCTCCCTATGCACTCAGCTATAGGGGTCCGTGCACATAACTGTGGACTCCACCAGGCCTCTACACACTCAACTACAGAGACTCTTCCTACTACTACAACCCAAGACTCAGACTTACAGACTCCGAGCTAATTCATCATCGAAAAAGAACATCTAGTTTTTGTCAAAACTAAGAGTGATTTTACACTTAGAAACTTGCTCTATTTATACAATCCCATGGTCCGCGAACCATGGGTAGGCCGACACACTTTACATTAAATTACATTATCTTAGGGTGGACAACCCTAGACTCTTGTGCTTCGTGCCCACATTTTGCGGGGTCTTTACATTACGCTTGACCAAAATTCAGGCTTCAAGACCTAAAAACCCACTATGGGCGGATTCGCTACCCAACAGGCTCCCAACACAATCATCGTGACTCATCCTCGAGTCACTCTGCTAGTGCGGCGATCTTTGCACGAAGTTCTTCCAACTGTGTCTGGGCTACGCAAAGGTCCGCAGTGCACTAATTTTCCGTCTGCTGGATCTACTCTACTCACTCAGCTGAATGCTCACTGTCAGGGTCAAATCCTTGTCTTAGGGCATGCATCACTTTCATGTGTGAGAATTTTTCTTCGATGTCAGCCGTGAGTAGGAAGGCTTCATCAATCCAAGGCTGGACGCGTGCTTTAAGTACTGCCTTTTTTTGGCGCGCTGCGTCCACTTGCTCCTTCAATGCCTTTTCCTGTTGTAGCCTTGCAAGCCGTTGAGTTAGGAGTATTGTCTACAGCATCCCGTGCACACTATCATATTGCATTTGAAACTCCCGCGCCTCTGTTTCCAACCGATGTATGGTGGGATCCTCCTGTAAGGTTGTGAGGACCCCGAAGGATTCTTCCAACAAAGTGGTACAACTCTGCACCGCCTATTCAATTTCTCCCATCCCTTTTCAGATATCACTGGCACACTATTCTCGAACTTCTAGGGGCATGGAGGGCTGCGCCTTTAATCCTAGTTCAGCAATTTGCAGGTTGAGGTTCAGCTGGCTACTTGTAGCTTCCTCCTTTTCCGTGTGGAATCCACTGGCCAATTTTTGGATCCACATTCCTATTGGTAGATCTGTCGCAATTTCCATTTCTGGGACCTAACGAAATGTTTCTTCTACAATCTGCTCCAACTGCTGGTTCTGCGCTACCACTTCATTGCGTTGTATGCTAAGCTATTCGATGTTGATTCGTTGTATCACTGACGTGTTGTTATCGAACTTCTGGGGGCGTGGAGTGTTGCGCCTTTAATCATATTTCATCAATTTGCAGGTTGAGGTCTAGCTAGATCTTCATAGCTTCCTCCTTTGTCGCACAGAATCCACTGGCCAATTTGTGGATCCACATTCTTATTGGTAGATCTGTCACAATTTCTAGTTCTGGGACCCGGCGACATGCTTCTTCTACGATTTGCTCCAACTACTGGTTCTGCACTACCACTTCATCACGTTGTATGCGAAACTGTTAGCTGTTGATTCAGGTCCTGGCAATGGAACCATTTGTTGGCTTGTTGGGTCCTGACTTAGCTTCAGAAGTGATTTAGCCAAACAAATCCCAAAACTATTGACCCTTACGGCAACAGTGCATGGTGCACATACTAAGGTCTCACCCGAGGTAGTATGGGAGGGTGTTGGAACCATTTCTCCACACCCTAGGGATGTCTTGATGAAATATAGGAAGTTCGAGAACCAAACCTGCACGCTTTGCGCTACTCCGTATAGTTGTCTGTCCTTCACAACTTGTGCAACTGCTTCCGCACAGCTCTGTAAAGAGCACGAAGAGGGGTTATCTAGATCCTTTATCCTTACTATTCTATTATTATAGATCTTAACTTAATTGTATGGGCTCAATATTCTCATCAATCATTCAACATTCATAACAAGTGCACGCAATCATAAAATTGTAGAGGGATGCATAAATATAACAGAAGCATAGACACACAATATTTCATAATCAACTTATCTTTTATTAATTCTTTGTCCAAGTACAATCCCAACTCCGTCCTACACACTCAGCTGTAGGGGCCCGCTCACACAGCTGTAGACTCTACCAGGCCTCTGCGCACTCAGCTGCAGAGCCTCTTCCTTCTACTACAACCCAAGACTTGGACTTACAAACTCTAAGCTAATTCATCATCCAAAAGAACATTTAGTTTTTGTCAAAACTAAGACTAACTTTACACTTAGAGCCTCGCTCTATTTATACAATCCCATGGTCTACAGACCATGGGTAGGCTGACACACTTTACATTAAATTACATTATCTTAGGGTGGACAACCCTAGACTCTTGCGCTCCACACCCAGATTTCGCAGGGTCTTTACATTACACTTGACCAAAATTTAGGCTTCAAGCCCCAAAAACCTGCTATGGGGGGATCCGCTGCCCAACAAGAAGTCTATAGTCATTACTATTTTCATCTTCATCACTATTTGATAAACCATCGCTATCTTCACGAGTATAGTAACTTCTTTTATTTACAACTTGTTTTCTATTCCATTTTGCATGTTCCTTCCCTTTTTCATGTTTATCTTTATGAGGACATTTGGCAGCATAATGATCTACTTTGCCACAAGCAAAGCATTTGAAGGGTATCTTACCTCTAAATCTTCTGGAACCTCGTTGAAGCTTCTTGACAAAGTTTACCTCATCTTCTTCTTCTGAAATATGTCCTGATTCATTTTGTTCTTCCTTTCCTTTTGCTAAAGCTTTAAATGCAGCTTCTATTATCTCTGATGGACCTCCTTTTCTCATCTCAAAGGAAATTAAGATTCCATGAAGCTGTGTCATAGTGATAGTTTACAGATCTTGTTTTTCTTCTATGGCAGACACTTTTGATTCAAACTTAGCAGACAAGGATCTCAAAACTTTCTCAACTAAGGTAACTTCCTTTATATCTTCACCTAGTTTCTTCATACAATTAATAACCTCATCTATACGTAAGAAGTAACTAGTTATACTTTCATCACTGTGCATCTTAAGAGTTTCATACTAAATTCTGAGAGTTTGAAGTTTAGCACGTTTTACCTGAGAGTCTCCTTCGTAACTCAAAATGATTTTGTGTAATATTTCTTTGGATAATTTGAGCTGCATGGCTTTGACAAACTCTGATTGTGATAGACCTCCCAATAAGGTATTGACAACTCTGGCATTGGTTTCATATTGCTTCTTACCTGTCGTATCTGTAGGAATTGTTATTGGAAATGTGTATCCTCCTTCCACAATTTCCAAAACATCAATTCCAAGTGATTGTAGATAGGCAGTGGTTCTTATTTTCCAATAAACAAAGTTGCTCCCATCAAAGATTGGCGGTCTAATGGATCCCACGCTTTCTTGATTACTCATGATGATGGATCTCCCTTCAAGCGATCAAGCTTCTTCTGAAGGACCTTCTCTGATACCAATTTTTGGAAATAATACTGAGAGGAGGGGTGAATCAGTATTATCAAATCAATAATTTAATTTCCCAAACAAATTTATATACGCTACTTCAGCTAAGTGAACAAGATATCACAAGATTTGAACCCAAGACTTTCAGTTCGGTGAGACTTCATTTCCACAGCCATTTCCAATTGAGATACCCCAAGTGGATTATTATTATTATTATTTGATAAGAAAAATTACAATGGAGTTGGAGAATGGGGAGAAAAATCTCATTTCTTAACCAACTTGAATTCAAATTTTTCCTTAAAATATTTGACAAATTCTTCCTTAGTGGTTTAAGATATAATCTTAAAATATGACCATTAACAAGGAAAGTAACTTGTTCATTGTCAATAGTTTTTATTTTGACTACCCCATTATCAAAAATAGTATCAATATTATAAGGACTAAACCAATGAGATTGAAAGTTCCCTTGAAAGTATTTGAATTTGGAATAAAAATGAAGAGCCCATTCACCTTGCTTGAACTTTTTAGCTTTGATAAATTTTTATGCCATCTTGATCTTTGCTACTGAACTATGTTGGTTCTTTGGACAACATCTTGTTGGATCTCATCTATCTCATTCAATTGTGCTAGTCTTTGTTTTTTAGCTTCAGATAAATCAAGGCCCAATTTAGATCATTTCCTAAAGGTCTCCACTTGGAACTCAATTGGAATAAAAAAATTATTACCATAAACAAGATCATAAGGAGTGTGCCGAGTTGTGTTTCTCCATGTGGTTTGATATGCCCATAGCACCTCTTGAAGCTTTTCTACCCAATCTCTTCTATGCAGATGTATAGCTTGGGTTAGAATTACTTAAATTACCTTATTGGTGGACTCCACTTGTCCATTGGCTTGTGCATGATATGGAGTAGACTTTCGATGCTTGATCTTATATTTCTCCATGATCTTTTGCACTAATTTGGATGTGAATTTAGTACCTTGATTTGTTACAATTTCGACTTGGAACACCAAAACTAGTAAATATATCTTCAAAAATAAATGTAGCTACAACATTTTCAGTTGAAAATAAAAGAGTTTTAGCTTCTACACATTTTGTAACATAATATGTACAAACTAGCTTATACCTATTTTGTTTATATGGAGGATTTGTTAGCCCAACCAAATTTAGAGCCCATTTTTTGAAAGGTTCTATAAGTACCTATGGTTATAGAGGCATCTCATTTGATGGAATAGGATTCCCCATTCTTTGACAACTATCACATCTTTTGACATATTCTTTGGAATATTTTAAAATAGATGGCTAATAATCTCCCAAAAGAAGGATTTTGTAAGCAATTCTTTTGTCAGCAAAGTGTCCTCATCATGGCTCATCATGGAAATCTTTCAGGATTTCCGATACCTCATCTTCTCGAACACACCTTTGAATGATCAAATCGGGCCTTATTTTTCATAGTTATTTATCTATCCAAGAATAAGGTGCATTGGTTTTGGTAACTTTTTTCTTTTCCCTAGTTGGTAGTTGTGGAGGTAATTTCCCTATAGCTAAGTAATTGGAAATATCTACAAACCAAGGTGTTTTAGTAGATACTACAAAAAGATATTCATCAAGAAAGATATCTTTTACATTTTTGAAGGCTCGAAATTCTCTATCTACAACATTATAAGGGATACCACCCAGTCTAGACCTTAGAATAGCTCCTTTTCCATTGAAATGGTGGTTTTGACTGGTTAAACTAGGTCCACTTACCTTCTCCCTATCTCCAATGGCTTAAAGTGTGACTTTCATCTATCAATAGAGAAGAGACATCAGATCAATCCTCTTGTTGATCATGTGAGAAAATGATCCTTAAGTTGATTTTGAGCTCAGCCAAGCCACAACTAAATTTTGCCTCTTTGTGAAGAAGACTTCTAGAAATATAGAATTAAATCAAAATGCAAAATTATCCTAAAATCCATGAAAAAAAAAAGTATCATAATCCTATCTCAATTAGGAAAATATAGATATAATCCAAGCGAGAGCATAATATTTAAATGATTTTGATTTAAATATGTATGGCCTATAATGAATATCAAGCTAATGAAGTAGTTCAATTAACTAACATTATGAATGCCAAAACACATTTTGTTCAGAGTTTTATTAACAAAAATAATTAATCAACAACATTGAGGAAGTAGTTCACAAAATCACGATGACTATCAAATCAGTAACTCAAATGATTAAACAATAATATAAGGAAATAGTTCATAGAATATTATTGTTTGTTAAACCATAATTAAAAGACAGATTTCTGAGCAAATAGTTACTCGGAAATCAAAATTCAACCCGCAAGAGAAGAGATAAATAATAGCATATTATTGAGGCAAATTACTCACATTGACAAGTGCACAAATATGAATAAAATGACACATTTCTGCTATCATAAAATGAAACAAGTATTTAAAGCGATAGTATTATAAATACCAATTTATTGAATATGTTTCTCTGAATCTGGTCTCCAACAATCCTTTACAATTCTTTGAACATCTATTGTTAAAACAAAGGCTACAATAGTGCAAGTTCTGCCCTTCATAAAAATTCAGAATGCAATAGAAAAATCCTCAATAATCCCCAGATCTGAAATTTCCTTTCATCTCACCTACAACTCTAAATCCTCATTACAATAGTGCTTTTAAGAATTCTATAATTGTAGAGAAGTGAAGCCACTAATACATTCTACAATCTACTATTTATAATTTTACAAAAGAATGTTTAATATGAGAGTCGTTTGAAGGGTAGTTCTACTCAATCAATTTTCATTGGCCCAAAATCATATTCTTCTATTGTTCAAGCATTTTCATTGATTTAAATTTTCGTCTCCTCATCTCTTCAAATTGTTTCCCTACAAAAAACCAATCACAATCTAATTAAATTGCAAATTAAAATCAAAATACTAAATCTGGAATATAAAACATATCCAATCAAAATCAAATTACATAATTAAATAAAAATAAATTTGATCTTTCTAATAATTCTTTTGAATATTTAATTGGTCAGGGATAATATAGAGGAATGGATCTGCACTCAGTATAAGTTGTGGGCAAATGAAAATGCAAAAAATTAAACTCAGAAAATTAGTTTTGTTTAAAAAATTGGATCTTGATTTTTGCTGAATTTTAGACCCATTAAATGATCAAATATTGTTATAAAACCATTTCATAAGTATTCTGCATGATTTTATCTACCCAACGAGCCATCATGGGCCTCATTTGGCCAAGTAAAACTCAACTTGTGATCTTCTAAAGTTGAGGAGTCAAAACTGTGAAAATTCTGAAAAATCTATTGCGTTGACTAAAAATGGAATTTTTAATTAAAATTAAATCTTAAATTATAATTATAATTATTAATTAATTAATACTAATTTAATTTTAATTATGTTACTAAACTTAGTTAATTACAAATTAATTATCAGATAATTAAAATTAACTAACTAAAATTAATTAAAAATAATGATATTATATTAAGATTATAATTAAATTATATTAAAATGATAATATTTTTTTTCTGGGTAAAGACTGTTCTAAATATATTAAAAAGAAAAAGGATATTTAAAAAGAGTTACCCTCTAAGAGAGTTATGAATCTCTCTCTGTCAAGAAGCCATTCCTAAACTGAGATTGTTTACTGCTCTTACACCATATTTCAACTTGTGAATCAGAGCAGAAAAACAAAAACTTACAGCCAAATTGCAAAACCCGTCATACTTAAACTGGACAAATAACAAAAAATCTTAATGTTGCTAGCCTGGACAGCAAACTAGATATCGTCGTGCGAAGGGTCTTGATGAACAGTAAAAAAGACAAACATTAAACAAAAAACCAGAGGCCTGCCTGGGAGCTCCCAACGTTGTGTGGGCTTTATCCAAGTACATCGTCTCCAATATCCTTCTCCTCGTCCGATTCACAGACCCATTCTACCATGAGACCATCTTGCACATCCGTGGGCTTGACTCCTGGGGGGAGCTTGAGTTTCAACAGATTGCGAAAGCGATTGTCCGGCAATTTCTTCGTTTGGTCTGACTGTGCTATACCTTGCTGAGGTTCCACCATTCCTTTGGCTTTCTCCTCCATTCCCGCCTTCTTTTGGCTGATGCTGTGATCCTCCATCTGATCTTGGACTGCCGTAATCCTGGGGGAGTGAGGCTGGTCCGTGGAGGCTGACTGAGTACTAATGGTGTCCTCCTCCCGCGGTGAGTCTTCGAGAGGGGTAGGGGAGTGTTCCCTCTCTAAATTCTCAGAGCTGGCCTGTTCTTCCTCTTCTTCCGAGAAAATAACTGTAACCATAGCCATGACTATGGGTTTATGTAACCTGCTCTTAAAGCGAAATTTTGTTGTTTGAACTGAGTTTTTGAGCGAGGATTCTGAATCCTCCGAGGCTTGGGCGGAGGGATAAGCCATAGCTATCGGAGAAATTCTGTGTGAAGACGACCTGCCCCTGCTCCCCGTCCCTCCCCTGTTGCCTACATTTCGGCCCCTTCTTGGAGTCGCTCTGAGTCGGGGCGGCATCTTCAGAATAGGCCGCGTGCTGGTAACACTTCCCAACTGCGAAGGAAGACCCGTGTGCTGGGAATTGACCGAATTCTCGCTGGTGGCCACGCAGACCCCTGCTCTGAGACGCCCCACAGCCAAATTCCTCCCCAAATCCTTCAGAAATAACTCAATTATTAACCCGTCTCTTCCCCAAGCCTCTGTCTCAGACCGAAGTATTTCTATCGTAACAGGAGCGGATAGCCTTGCGTTAACCTTCAACCCACCACTACTACTCCAGGGAGGCTTCTCCTATTGTCGCTTCACCCTTTGTGGCAGAGCAAACCACATAGAATCACCTCCTCTGGCAATCTCAGGCCAAAGCCTACCATCCGCTGCACCTCTGTCTAACAAACTGCTCACCTCTGCATCATCGAAATTCACTCGGCCATTCTTCATCCTCCTTTGTTTTATTTCTCTTCCCTCTGCCACCTGCGTACCTGTTCCCTGCACCCGCATTGAATAGCTTTCAATGTCCGTCACCTCGGTGCTGAACCCCATTTGAAATTCATTCCTTGCCACCTGCCTCCAGCTGTCTCCGCGTGGCTTCATGGCGTGCGAATTAAAGTTCAAGTGAATCACCCGCATCCGGGTGGGATTCGTCCCCTCCCTGCATGTCTTTTGCCAATAGGGATTGAAATGTGGAGAATTCAGTCTCCGAAGCTATGCTTTGTAGAGGCCCTTCGAAGATTTCTTTTCCCCTGTCCACTCCTAGATTAGCCATAAAGTCGGCCAGTTTGTTTCCCTCCCATCTAATGTGCTTGAAGGATATGGCTGGATGATTTCCAAGCCATTGTTTGAGTAGCTCAAGCCTAGTGGCTAGTCTCCAGCTACTACTTACCTTGTGAACTGTTGTTCCCTATTGTAGTTTTGTGGCTATGTTGATAATAATTTGGGAGTCTCCTTCCACTATCAGGGGTATATGCTGATGTTCCTGTGCAATGTTGAGTCCATGCCATAGTCCTTCGATTTTTGCCGCATTGTTGGTGTTCCACCCGATCGAGCCAAAGAATGTGATGAGAGCCTCGCCTTGATGATTTCTGATTAGTCCTCTGTAGCCTGTGCTTCCCGGGTTCCCTTTCGATGCCCCATTGAAATTGAGTTGGAAGACATTGATAGGCGGAGGAGTCCAGCATGAATTGGATGCCTGGATCTTGGGAGAATTTTCTTTAGATAAATTCATGGTTTGTAATGGAATTTGCCAGTTGCCCCATATGGCTTGTTCCTGAGTTGTGGAAGGGAATTCCTTCGGTGACCAGCTTTTGATGGACAGAGTTTCTTAGATGTTTTTGTGCATCATAGTCCAGACCTTCTCCGTTGTCATAGCTTGGTTTTTGAAAATTCGTCGATTTCTTTCCTTCCACACGTTCCACAATAGTAATCCTGGTATTATTTGCCATAGTGTGTTTAGCAGGCTACTTTGATATGGCTGTTGAGCCCAGTTACGGAGTGTGCTTTTGAGATCCCCCAAAACTCGTCCTTCCTTTCTGCATCAAAATGTTACTTTTTCCCACAGTTGTCTAGCTATCGGACATGTTTGCATTAGGTGCAGAACCGACTCCTCTTCCTGTTTACAATTTAGGCATATTGAAGGTCCCTCAAATTTCCTTTTTCTTAGATTATCCCATGTAAGAATTTTATTATGTGCGAGGAGCCATAGAAACATGGAGACCTTCGGCCAGATAGGCGGCTTCCAAATTTTTTCCCATAATTTGTCTTTAGTTTCTTGATCTTTGGTAATTATTTGATAAGCTTCTTTGGTTGTGAATATGCCCTTCTCTTCATATCCCCATCTGAGCACATCCCTTCCTGCCATCTTTAATATTTTCTGTTTTTGTGATTCTGCAGATAAGGCCAGTTTGGTGTGCTCCGGGCTAGTTGGTATGATGATGTGCGCCTCCAGCCATTCTCTATGATGTTGTTCTTGTGTTTTCCAATATTGATTGACTTTGTCCATCTGATTTAGTTCTCGATCTGGTATCCCCTGAATAATGCTTTTGAGGTTTGGGAGTTGTTGCCAGGTGTCTCCCCAGAACCTGGCTGTGCCTCCATCTCTTACTTCCCAAAAACTGTGCCTTTCAATTAATTCTTTGTGTCTGATGGCGGAGTTCCATATTACAGATCCTTTGCTAACTTCTGACATTCTGAGTCTCTCCTCCAGGGGTAGATTTCGAGCATATTTTGAAGTCCATAGGATGGCCCACGGAGTACCTCGATTGGTTAGCCATTTCCACCAAGTTTTTGTTCCCATTATTATGTTGCTGTGTTCTGGGTCTCTTAGACCTATTCCTCCTACTATTTTTGGAAGAGTGGCTTTCTCCCACTTTACCAAGGCCCATTTTCGATTTGGGCCTGAACTTCCCCAAAGGAAGTTCTGCTGCAGCTGTTTGATAGCTTTGAGGACCCACTTTGGCACTGCCATGATGGAGAATAAGTAAAGAGGCATGGACTGAAGAACTGCTTTGATAAGAATAATTCTACTGGCCATGTTGAGAGCTCTATGTGTCCAAAGGAAGAGTCTGGCTTCCAGTTTTTCTAACAGGTTAGTCCAAGCGGCATGCTTGAGAGCTGACACTATTAAAGGTGCCCCAAGATATTTGGAAGTCAAGGTTGCTATGGAAAATCCAAGAATTCTTGCTATGGCTCTTTGGGTCGAGGGAGGCGTATTAAAGAAGAAGAATTGGGATTTGACTCTATTGATGAGAGCTCCAGAGGCCAGAGAGAAATTATTGAGAAAAGCGTTAAAGGACCGGGCTTCTTGCACTGAGGGGTGGCCAAATAGCATATTGTCATCTACAAATTGCTGATGAGAGACAGCGAGAGCCTGGTGTAGGGAAATACCTTTTATTTTGCGGGATAGGATGGCGGCGTTAATGCTGCGACCAAGACCTTCAACCATGATGACAAATAGGAATGGTGAGAGAAGATGCCCTTGTCTAATTCCTCGGGATGGGCGGAAGGTGGAAGAGGGAATGCCATTGATAAGAATTGAGAAGAAAGAGGAAGAAATGAGACTGCTAACCCATCTTACCCAAGCTGGAGCAAAACCAAAAGCTTTAAGGATTGATAGCATGTACTCCCAACTTATACTGTCAAAAGCTTTGGATAAATCTATTTTTAATAGCATACCTGGTTTTTTCTCTTGCTTGAGGGAATGTATGACTTCATGAGTTAGGATTATCCCGTCCGTAATCTGTCTTCCCTCAACGTAGCCTAATTGTTCCTGAGAGATAATGAGTGACAGCAGGGGCTTCAGTCGTAGAGCGATTACCTTAGAAACAATTTTGTATATTATGTTGCATAGAGCAATTGGCCGATATTTGTCTGGTGAAGGAGAATCCTCTGCCTTGGGGATCAGTGCGATAAATGTTGCATTCATGCCCTGGTACATCCATCTTAGAGTTCTAGATTCTTCCACAACCTGCCATACTTCCCATTTGATCGTTTCCCAGAAGTGTTGGAAAAAATTTGCTGTGAATCCATCTGGGCCAGGTGCTTTCCCTGCTTTTAGGAAGTTCACCGCTGATTCAACCTCTTGAAGACTAATCGATTTGAGGAGAAGAGTGTTGTGGTCCTCAGTGATTAGCCTAGGAATGTGGCTGGTGATTTTGTCAATCGCCTCCTTCCTGTTAATATTGGGTTCCTGGTTCATTTTTTTGAAGTAATTGTAGAATTCCATTTCTATTCCTTCATGGGTTTCAATCTTGTTGCTCATTCGTCTTTGGATAGTGGTTTTATGAAAGAATTTCGTGTTTCTCTCCCCTTCCTTCAACCATTGGATTTTGGACTTTTGCCTCCACAATACTTCCTCCTGTCGATCTCGTTCTAAGATTTTTTGCTCCGTATCTTGCTCCTTCTGAGTCAGCTCTGCCGTCCTTCCCTCAGAAATCATTTTTTGCTGAATCATTTTCATTTCCTGGTTAAGAAGTTCCTTTGCTTTAAAGATATTGCCAAACGTGGATTTGTTCCATCGTTTGATCTCCTCTTTTAGATGTTTCAGCTTCTTCTGGAACCTAGCCATTTTCGAATCTTCCGTTGGGTTGAAATTTTGCCATGTGCTTCTGATAAAATCATGGAAGTTCGGATGACTAAGCCAAAATGCTTCAAATCGAAAGGGACGGCGTGTATTATTACCTAGTCTGTTCCAGTGCAATGCGATGGGCCAATGATCTGAGCCCGAATAAGGAAGTATAGACGCGGTAAATTCACCTCCTACGTGAACAGTGTTGTCTGAGATTAAGAAGCGATCCAGGCATGAGGCTACTTGCTGTGGATCCACTCTCTTATTGCTCCAGGTGTAGAGTCCATTGGTGGTAGGTAGGTCTATGAGCCAATTATCATGAATAAAGTCTTTCAATGCTGATCCATCCCTATTTACTCTGCATCTTCCTCCTTTTTTCTCCTCCATGTTTGCTATCATATTAAAATCGCCTCCAGAGACCCAAAGCGGGTGAGTCCTGTTTTCATTTAGCTGCTTCAACATTTCTAGGATCTCCGCCTTGAGTTGAGTTTCTTGCGGGAAGTAAACATTTGTAAGATGGCCATATATGTTTGTTCCAAGAAGATGAAAGGTTGCTTGGATAAAGTGTTTATTGGCATGTATGTTCTCCAGTTGGATTTTTCTTGCATCCCAGAGCACGGCGAGACCCCCTGAAGCTCCCTGTGCATCTACAACCGTGACTAGACCACCTGGCCATGCTTTGGCTGCTATTTTTTCCAAAGAAGTTGAATTAAATTTGGTCTCCTGCAAAAAAATTATTGCTGGCTTTTCCTCCATTACCATATTTTTGAGTAGTTTTCCTTTTCTGGGGCAGTTGAGCCCTCTAATGTTCCATGATATCAGCTTCATTGAGAGGGTTTGGGGTCTGTATTAAAGTACTTGG
>APFE030845394.1:0-23393 GCA_000404065.3 Pinus taeda
AACCACAATCATTCAATGTAAAATTAAAAATATATCCAAAAAAATAAACATAAAATTTAAAAATTAATTTACAAATGCATGTTTTCTGATGATAGAATTTTATATGTATGTGGTTTTAATTTATGCTATGTATTTTTGTTGTGCTTTTGTTTGCGTGTAATTGTTTGTTTGGGTATAATATTTTTACACATATTTAATATCATATGCAATAATTACTTTTAGAATGAGTAGAACATGTGAATTAACTTATTAATCTTTAAATTGTTTTTAAATTTGATAAAATCTTCTTTTTTCAACATCATTAATGAATTTGAATTTTTATAAGCACCATTATCCAGTGCACAATATTTTTATAAGTGTTTTTAATTACTATGTTTTTATAGTTAGTTACAGGTTGATGTTTTGCGATGATAAAATTTTAAATGTTTGTGTTTTTATTTTATGAAATGTATGTGTTTGTTTCTTTATGCTCTTGTTATGTGTATAATTTTAGAACACAAAAAAGTATTTCATTAGAATATCCCATATGGAAGTCCATTGCCCAAATTACTTGATACAAATCACCTCTATGATGATTTACACACATAAAATATAATATGGAAGAATTATAGTCCCAATTAATTGAATGTGTATTAAACTATACATGTTCAAATTAGCAATTAGTTTAACAAAATTTCATTTATTTTTTCAAATGACCAGAACATCATGAATGGTTATGGATTTTTTGTAGGTATCATTATTCAATGCATCTTCGAGAACTATTTTTAACCAATATATATTGTTAATTAGTAACGAATCGATGTTTTGTGATGGTAAAATTTTAGATGTTTGTGTTTTTATTTTATGTAATGTATTGCTTTGTTTCTTTGTGTTTGTATGCCTATAAATTCCTGAACATAAAAAAACTTTGATTAGAATAACTTGATACAAATAAATTATATGATGATTTTAAGAATGCATAGTATCCAATGCAAGAATTACACTTCACATGAATTGAATGCTCACATAGCTTATCTATGCTCAATTTAATAAAAGTTCACTTATTTTGGTAAATTACCATGACATCATGAATGAAAATGTATTTTTTTTTTGTAACCAACACTATTCAATGTTTTTATTTTAAAATTACAATTATTTTAAATTAATATATTCTTATAATTAATTACAATTTTATGTTTTGTGGTAGACTTTCAAATGTTTTTGATTATATATTTTTTTTTGTATATGTTTGTGTTTGTGCATATATAATGGCTTTACACATACATAAACATCGTTTATAACAATTACACTTTAAACGAGTTGAATTTGGGTATTGACTTATTTTATGTGCAAATTGATATTCAATTTAATAACATCCCATTTATTTCAAATAATGATCATAACATTTATCAATTAACATATATTTCAATAATAAAAATAACTATTATATCACAAATGATTATGATGATAAATTTCTTGCAAGCAGAACTACTCAATACATTTATCATAATTTGCAAGATATTATGTACTTTAGAAATTAATTAGCTAGAAATTGATGCTTTATAATGATATAATGTTAAAATGTGCTTTTTATTTTTTAATATGGGTTTATTTGTTGTGTTATTTTTTCTTTTTTGTGTCATGATTTTACATATACATAATATCATAATATTATACGAAAATGACGAAAAAGTTCAATCTTATATTTTAACTCACTTATGTTCAATTTAATTTTTTTTGCAAATAATTTAATCAAAATATATTTCAAAAATACAAACATGGAGTTGAATTTTTATCCTTTGATTTATATTTGTGTTTAATTTAATAAATTCATTTTCAAAGCAAAGACAATTATTTTAAAAAAGTATAACTTTCTTTTTTAAACATGCTAAATATGTCTTTTGAATGTGCTTATGTTTCCTCTAATTATTGAATTGTAATAAGAATTGGTAAATTTATCTTATGAGCTTCTTAATTGAATATTCAATTGCCCCTAACAAGTCAAAGTGCGTCAAGTGATGTGACATATGACAATGTGAACATTTATTTTTATTCATATACAAGAAAATTTGTCTTTTTGTGTTATGATTCTTGAAAAATTATTAAAGGCTTAAATGTGATATTGGACTTCTAATTCACACGGAATGAGTTACACCGAAGAAGAGGAAAGATAAAAAGTTCCAAAAAAATCTCCTTTTTGCTAGAGTTGAATTGTTGGTTTCGCAGACTACCAAGAAAACACATGATTCAATAAAAGGTTTCGTGTGTGAAACTCACTTAAAATGATTGTTGGAGATAAAAGGAGTTGGATAAAATATAAAGCTATATTTGGAAATAATTATTGTACTCATACCCCAAAAGTAGCAAGATGTTGCTAAGGGTGAAGGAAATGTAAATTGGAAAATGACTACTATTTGTTCTCCTGGGAAGCAGGAGTTAGAGCTTAGGGGAAGGTACATGGAAACATAGTTCTTGGTTGGAGGAATGTAATAGCCTTTGATCTATTTCCATCAAGAAAAGCTTAGATAAGTATATTCTAAAAAATAATACACTTGAATGTGTGCAAAGATGCAAGAGGATATTATATAATAAATTAAATAAGCTTTTTTGGATGGGTAAATATATAAGCGTGCACAAAAAATAATACATTTGAATGTGTGCAAAGATGAAAAAGGATATTATGTAATTAATTAAACAAGCTTGTTTGAATGCATAAATATACAAAACATGCACAATAACCCTTATTCACCTATAAAAATATAGTTTGTTGTAAGCTACTACAGAGAAGAACTATTGCAGGTAAGAGAAATAAATTTATACATAATTTAACTTGTAGAAAAATAAATGTATACCTAGTTTACCTTGCTATAGGTCAAAGCACTAGAATCATATCAATTGGACATGGAACAAGCAACCCTTGGCAAAGAAATATTAGGGCCTAAAGGACAACCTTCTCAAACTCCCATGACAAGGGTTCAATGTGCCTCTTGCCTAATTTTCATATGCTCTTCTTCAATGAAAATGATAGTAATAGTAAAGTATATACAATCATTATTCAGAAACAAAATATGTAGAGTTGACGTGAATATGTAATGTGTGCCCATAGAATATAAATAGAACGAATATTATAGTATTTTAAACTTTCGATGGAATCACTTCATTACACATAGTAACAAGTAAATAGATTGTATACATATTTCTTATGAATAAAAAGAAATATTTACATTGTTGGGGCTATAAGATGGCCAAAACTATTTTCTCATAATTAAATATTATCACTAAAAAAGAGAGGGTAAATCCATTTAATTGAAATTGATATCCATGCATTGTTTCAAGTGTTGGGCCTTTTGGGAAAATCCCTAGCTAGATAACGGTATTATTTAAACTCAAACAAAATCAAATTTCCTTGGAGCGAGCATCAACCAAAAATTGCAACCGACATTGAAACCCTATAAAGAGGAAGCATTGGATAAGTATTTGAAGGCCAAAGCATAGGCGAGAAAGCGTGCATGAATTTTTACCCTGAAACAATGTCACAAGATAACTCAAGTTGGTCATAGATTAACCAACACATGCAAGAAAGGAATTCCTTTGTTTGGATTGGAATAACTCTAAATTAATCAAGCAAAGAATGTTATAGAGGGTTTTGACATAAGTAGAGTCTAACCTTAGTAATATAGATGCTATCCTTCAACCCGATACTTTGTTGTAAAGGGAATAACATTAGTATTGTACATATATGTTTGTACAAAGAAAAATTATATCGAGATGAGAATCGAGTTAAATTTTAATCATAGAGTGAAAATTCTAGAAAGGTTGTAAAATATTGCAAGGAATTCCATGTATTATGTTTAGTTCATTTTGAAACCATTGAGAAAAATAGAAATTATGTTGAGATCCTTTGAGGGATGCATAACCAATGTTTGATACATCACAACCACAAAGTTAGAAGTAAAAACATACAATAATATACGAAATATGCAATAATGGTTATACTATAAAAAACATAAGTGAATGTATAGGAACCAAAGACCTTGTGATGGATTACCAAAGGATTTCATCCATACCACATTTTACAAGGAGTATTTTTCTAAGAGTGTGAGATGGACATAAGATTTTCACATACATTGCACATAGAATCACATCATCCCAAAATATCAGTGTTCAATTTTTGAAAATCCTCATTGAGTTAACTATATTAATTATAGTAATGTTCATTCTTTCAACTACATATTTTTGTTGAGAATTCTATGGAACTATGCTATGATGTTGAATCCCATGCTTGTATATATTTTTCCATATTCATTAGAGTACATTATCTTCCATTAACAGTATGAAGAGAGCCAATATGTGATTATGCTTCATATCCAATCCATACATGAAATTCCTTAAAAGTTTTGAAACCTTGAGATTCACTTCCCAATAAATACATGTTATGAAAGCAACCCACAAAAAGACATAAAAGATAGATCAACACCTTAGAAATAAGCCTCTTTTAGGGGGAAACCTCCTTTACATTACACATGAAAAATTCTTCGATGATACAATTGACAAGACGTCCTTTCTTTATATAAAATTCTAAGGGGTCATGATATAATCAGATCTTACATAACAATATTAATGTAATGCACAATAATAATAATAATGGGTTTCTATGGGGCACAATAATAAAAATATTGGACTACATGGGCACAAAAATATAATAAGGTGGTTGTATTAATAGCAATAATGGGTTACACTAGTAGTATAGGGACCTAATAGTACACCTAAAACATTCCAATGTAATCATCAATACAATTCTTCATACATTTATTTTCATTAGCATAAGGAAAATTCATAAGACCATACAAATTAAAATATATATGTCCAACTTTTCTACATGAATAAACAGACCTTGCTAGCAAATGTGAACAAGGAACTATAGATTTCTTATACTCGTAGAGAATGTCAACAAGGAGAAAGTTATCCAAACAATTATATGAGACAAAGAAGAAGTTAGAAATGATTATGCATGGCTAAAGACCCATACAAATAAGGAAGTGGAAAATCCCACATATATTTAATAGGATACTCAATTAACATATTTAATGCTTAAAGTAGTTAGGTATAACAAAATAAGCGTGTTTAGTTCGCATTATTTGGGAATTAAATCACCCTTGAAGAGGAAGGAGCATGACTAAGTAGAGCGCAAAATGAGATAATATTGATGAATACTCTATGAGCTCTAGGTAGAATAAACAATGTTCCAATGTAAATAAGCCCAGTAATTTTCCACGTAGTAGACAAATTTTTTGGGGGCAATATTTAGAGTGGGTTAATATTCCATGGTTTTTCAAAATAAAAGATAAGAATGTCTGTCAATTTTGACATTATTTTAATTTATTTTCTCAATGTTTATACTTTAAAGCTATTTTAACTTCAAAATCATTAGAACTCTCAATATTTTTAAGAAAATATAATTAAACACTTTATATTATGCATGTTATGGGGTACTAATGTTAGACAAGGTTTATAAGCTTTAAAATAAATTTCCATCCTTGAAATTTTTGCTACTTGATAGAACCCTTCGAGAAGAAAGAAAAAACATGGCACAATTGTGGAAAATATATAAAAGAATGAAGTTAGTAACAAGGAAGAATAACTTGAGACATTGTTGAAGAAAACTAACATGTTGGGAATAACTAACAAGGAATAAATTTGTGGGTCATTAATGTTTGCATGTTGGGAGCCTCTATGACATAGTAACAATGAAAATCCTCAATGCGAAGGGTGTGTACATTTCATGATATTTTTTCTTTGAAATTATGAAAGACAATTTAGGATGCATAAATGTAGTTATATTACAATTTAGTGAAAGGAAAAATGGATGCTTCTTTTATTCCATTAAAGTTTTTATGCATGTCCAAGTTTATTTCACCTTCATGGCTTCTTTTGATCAAAAGGAGAACTACGAAGTTTCTCATTGTACATATATAATAAAAATATGAACATTTTTAGTAGAATAGTTGCAATAGGAGGTGATGTAGGTGTTACCTATCCTAAAAAATGTGTATTGTTGAACAATTATCTCCTTCTTAATGAAAAGTATTATCTTTCAGATTGAGTCTATACCTATTCTATTAGATTTCCATATACTTTAATGTTTTTCCTAAAATATATTTATTCATTTGTCAATAACCATCAAAAAATATATTTTTACATTGTAATATGATTCTCTTCCAAATCACGTGGAAGGTGTTTTTCATATCTCACACCCATTCAAAGGGGGATTTTCATGAATAATGAGGCTAGAGAAACATTAATATGTGTATAATGGCGTCAATGTGTTTTGGTTTGTATCCTTTAAATTCCATTCCTAAATAAATAAATGTGAATACATTTGAGATTTGCATAATTTTAATAGAAAAATATCTCATATACTGTACATATAAGTTAAAATCTGTGAAGCCATTGCATTGAACTCAACAACACCTTAGATTTCAAAACAAAGCCTCAACATTTAACTTAGAATTGAGTAGAAAAAATGAAGACAAAAACAAAACAACAAAAATATTAAAAGAAATCATATTACAAATATATATATTTATGTATGTAAATATAAATATTAGTGATTAGAAAAATAGGAATGCATAATTTACAAATCTGAAATGCATATAAATAAATCTGTGAAATCATATTCATGATTCTTTAATTTTGTTATGTTGATACTGTGTATCCCTTGATAGGATTTCTATAATTTTAATTTAATTATGAACAATAAATAGGTTGATGCTAGAGATTCAATAATCAATAATTAATATTTTTAATATTACTCATTAATAGAAGGTTAAGACTTATTTAAAATGTAATTATGATCTCCATTCCTCCTGAATTTAATAAAAAAGATTCTTTCCAAATTAATTTAAAATATACCATATATAGAATATTTTGACTATAAAATGATTTATTTCTTTTATTATAACTATTGTGACCATATAATCAAATGGATTGAAAAATTTCTATAGCCATCAATCTATGATAAGAATCAAAACACTAACCCCATTATACATATTTCATTAACGAGATTTAAAATATTATAAAAGTTAACTAAACTATATATTTATTATTGTTATTATTATTGGAGTTATTAAAAATATGTTTATCCATGTAGTTTCACCTCACTATTTTTATGGAAATCCTTTATTTGGAAACAAGTCTTCTTACATTACCATGGCCTAGAAATACCACATAACCAATATGATGTGCTGATATGCCATTTTCTCAAATTAATTAATTTGAGATAATTTAATTAATAGAGTATACCTAATTTTGGTACAAATCTTATCAATGATATGTCAATATTACAATGAATACTCCAACATGTTCCATGGGGTTTAAATATCTACGATCAGCCTAATAATTAAATTATAACTATGGAAGATTTATTATTACTATTGAGCATAATTATAGGAATATCTATTTTGTAATTTATTTCCAATTGAAGTTAAAAGAAAATATTAACATAAAATTAAGACAAACAAGGGAAGCCATATAAATCAAATGGATGGAAGTGAAAACAAAATTCAATCCATGATAACCATCAAAATGGGTACCCTATTATTCCTATCACATTTCATAGCTTAAAAAAGCAATATAAATTAACTAAATTATAATTTTATTACAAATTATATTTTGGTTATTTATAAAAATAAATAAACTTGCATGCATATTTCAACAACAACAAGAAATCTTAGTGGAAACTTTTAGCAGTGAAATATGTCAATATTACTATGAATGTTCAAACATATTCCATGGGGTTTAAATATATTCCATCAACCTAAGAATTAACTTATAACTATGACGATTAGCATAATTACCGTCTTATATACTAATTATTGGACTGCAAAAGGTGGATCATTAATCCTTATTGGAATGTTTATATTTTGTTGTTCTATTTCCTAGTTATAACGTTCCAACCAAATCCCCATTTCATGTTTTTCTCTTTATAGATTAATATTGTTACTATCCAACTTAATATGTCATCAAACCTAGAATGCTTGGATGAAACTTTGTCACTATCAGTTTGCTTGGATCGGGTTTTATCTTGATCATCATTTTCTTCTATAATTGTAACATGGGGTGAATCAAAAGTCAAGTCGATATTGAAGATATTTTTATTCTTGTTGTGTTTAGTCGACTATCCTTCGTCCTCTGCCTATGATGAGCTTCCTTCTATGTTGAGTTTGTCTAGAGTCGATTTTTTATGTTCCTGTGTTTGTTGAACTACCATCATTTTCTATAGTCATCCTTCAATGAATACATATTTTACATGTCCAAGAAACTGCAAGACGTGAGGCCCAATAGATTATTCTAGAAATTGTTCTAATTCTTTAGGCTTCTTTTCTTTTCTACCCTTTATAGGGTATCCTCAAAAATATTTCATGCGATTGAGTGTAGATTCTATTGTTATTGTGGGTCTTCTAGTTGAATACCTAGAAATATTTCATTCCCATTTATTGTATATGTTTATGTCCCTGTTGTTTTCCAACTCCGTGAGTCTTCGCTTGCAATATTCTTATGATATTATGTCGCAGGTACTATGAGGTCAAATTTAAATGGTTGTGTCTAACTATGCTTCCCTTTCTTCTTCTTGTTCAGAATCTAGAAGGATTAAAAGTATATCCCCTTGTTTTTCTTGAGCTTGTGGTGGAATTGTATTATGTTAGATTATTAACTGATCATATATACATTTGGTCAATTGTAGGTTGATACAGAATATCTTTCTGGGCTACATCTAAAGAGTCAACATGCCAAACTTCAATTATTTGTAGCGACAATTGAATCTGCGATGAGGAAGGAAACATTTTTTGTATGTGTTGAGGTACTCTCCATCTATTGGAAGATTTTTAAATATTTCTGGAGGAGTAACTAGTGAAGTTTGTTTCATGTCTATCCAAATTACTAAAGAAGGGAACCAAATGGACTTATTAAAATTTTCACATTCATACCGGTTCATATTCAGCATGTCACCAATGTGTTTTTCCTATTTGTATATTTTTGTCGTCATGATAATTTGACTAATTTATGGTAGAATATTGAGTTTAATGTTAGAGACTCTACCTATTCATGAAAAATGACTCTCTCTCATTAGTAAAAATTTAGAAATAAGAAAAAAAAATTGAGATATCAAAAACTTAATTCAACAATACATGTATTTAACAGAATAATATAAACATGAATAAATAAGAACCCAATAATGAATATTTATTATTCGTATTGCATTGAATAGTGGAAATAGGAAAAAACCATATAAAAATACGCAATTTTGAAATTTTGAAATTTTATAATTTTGAAATACATATAACTAAAAGTGGGTTTTGGATCAATATCGATAGTCAAAACCATTACCATATGTTGTCTCAAGAAAGGTGATTTTTGGGTTAATATAGATAATCAAAATATCATCTCCAAAATACACAACATTTACTATATTCCTTTCTTATGTGATTGCATTTGGAGTTGCACTTCATTCAACTTTATCACTATGTTATGCCACTTTAAGTACATAAAATCTATCATCTTAATGATAGTTAATGTGTTAGATATTAAAATTAATGCGTGTTGTAAAATTTCAAGAATTATAATGTCAAGATTGTGAAGTGTACTAGGGGTCATAGTCTCTAGAATTCATTGTGTTTTAAAGCTCATAGTGCACTATGGTTTAATTAATTTTAGAGTTAGTCCCTTAATAATTATAAGTGTCATTCTTTTTTAATAGTAATAGTGGTTAGAGGTTGCATTATGGAAGGGTTTGTAATTATCTATGAGTATGAGTGATCATAGTAAATTAGTTGTTATGGGTCATATTAGTGTTTTGACATTCATAATGGTTTTAGGTTAAGGGGCACATATTGTATCAGATATTATAGTGGTCAAAGGTTACATTAAATAAGGGGAACCATTTTGTGGGGGTTAATATATAGTTCAATATATAGAAATATCTAATAATAAATTCATTATAATTAGTGAATTTAAGGATACATATATTAATATATATTTTTATAGATCAAAATATTATTGGTAACTAATAACTAATGGGCCTTTCCTTATGATTGTCCTCACTGTTTTAATCCAATAACTAATTGGTTGTACTTAAAAGACCTTTAGCTATTTAGTAGCTAGATTTTTAATACTCCTACTATTTTGCAAGACTCTTAAAAATATTGAAAAAGTTAAGTTATCTCAAACAATTTGAAATGAATATTTTATTGATATATTTATCATTCAAATTATCCAACCTAAAAGTATTTAAAAATAAAATATAAATCAATTATTTTTTAATTACCAATAAAGAGAATTGTTAATCCATATGACTTTAATGAAAATGAATATTAACCTATATGATTTTATTTATTAGTTAAAAAATTTATTAACCTATAATGACCCATGGCAAGTAGACTATCATGGCATGAAGTTGAAAATGGCAAATTCCAGTTCCTTCGTTCTAATTTCCTATAGCCCACGCTCACCCCTACCACCATCTCTTATGTTATTCATTCCACTAAATTATATGCAATTTTATTGAAATGTTTAAAATCCACACGTCATAGTCTTATTAGGCTTGTTGTGGAGCTTTTGAATTTTCTGACAACTCGGAGGTGATGAGTAACGACGGACCTTGCCGAAATACTGGGGCTGGAGTAATTCGATTAACGAATTCAGAAAAAGCCATCCGTTGTGGTCCTGACTCCATTCATTGGGAAGAAGATAAGATAATGATTTTGTGGTTTTGACTTTATCCGTTGGGAGAGCGTGGAGTAGAGTAAACATTTATTTACCTATGAGTAAAAGTCGAGAGGATATATGTAAACATTTATTTACACTTTTGTAAAGGTCCAGCACCTCACCCTGTTGGTCATTGTTGGTAAACTTAACATTTAGTTGTCTCTCTATCTCACCTTGTTAGTTATTGTTGGCAACATGAATTCGTTTTAACATTTAATTATGTATGTGTTTTATCTTTTTTGATTTTGTTGGCAACATGAATTCATATTAATATCTATTTAATTACTATTTATAAGGTTGTTGTATAAAATGTTCGATAAATTATTGTCAATTTTGTATATAGAAATATATATATATATATATATATTCTCATTTTCTTAACTCCCATATATATATATTTTCTAGCATTTAATTTCTTTTAAAAGTTTTATTTAATTTTTAAGAAATAATTTCCCATTATTGTAAACGTTTTTTTTATTTTTACTTTAATTTAGTAACAAATAACTAATTTTAAAATTAATTATAAATGTGTTTAAAATGGGTTTTGTGAAGGTTATATTATTTTATTATATCTTATTTAACATTCCAAATATTGTTTTTTTTTCGAGGAGAAAGATTCTAATTTTATTAATTAAAACAAATAGCTCATCAAAAATTGCAAAAAATAATGTACATATGGGGAGAAAAATCATGTTTTTCTCCCTTTCTTCTTATTCACCTTGCACCACTCCCCTTGAATCAACATCGAAGATGTAAGTGCAAGTGAAGTATCATCCTCAGGTCGAGGGTTTTGTTTATCAGAATCGGAGTTGTCTAATGTATGTAGTCATTTGGATCTAGGGGTATCCATTGTGTCTGGTATATTTACTAGCTATGAGTCCATAGAAGATTGTGGATGTAATTCATGTGCTTCTGATTCCTTGTTCGTATGATTTTCCTCATTGGTATTGGATGTTCCACACGAGCTTCCTCCTCCTCATGAGAGCCTAGTGGTGAAAATTGCCATCCCTTGGCCTGTTTCCTGTTTTGTTCTTTCCACAGGTGTATTTTTTGGCTTCAGGCACTTATTTTGTTGGTGTCCTATTTGCTTATAGGTTCTACATATAAATGTTGTATTTCTATAATCAAGTATATGTGTCCAGCACCACTGTTTGTGCTTCATTTGAATGTGGTCGACAAACCTTTGTTGAGATCTACTTCTACACATATTCGTGCGAATGTGAAAATTCTTTTCTCTAGTCTTTGTGTGTCCATCCTAATGTGTCGCCCGATGGTGTTGCTGATGCCTGCAAGGTTTGGCTAGTTCCATAGATGTAATGTTGATGCCTGCAAGGTTTGGCTCATTCCATAGATGTAACGGGAGGTTTTGCAGATGAACCCAAACTGGCATCCTAGATACAACCATAGTATTTGCATCAAATTCCGGAAACCATGGCATGATGAAAAGACCCATGGATCCTGAGAACCATGGTCCTTTCTGTAATATGATGTCTCTATCCTTTGTTGATGGGAAATTTACAATGAAAAACCCCTTAGAATAGAGGTGAATATCATAGTGAGCAGTGTAGTTTGTGAAAATCCAGTGAAAGAGCTCAGTGGGTTTTGTGCAGAAACAGTTGTATCTACAGATAATAGCTTGCTTTCCACAAATATTACAATGCTCATTTGTTTCTGGTATATCTCTATTTAATTTTAGGATTTGATTCAATTTCTCCAAAATACATGTACATGGTTCAGTTCCGGCTTGCTTTGTTGTCGCGGAAGGTGAATGTTTCTCTTGGAGGATGTTTTTGAAGGAAAGTCCTCCTTTTTTGTGCTTTTAATGTATTTATTTGTTTTTGGTTGAATTTCTCTAAAAGTCTCCTCTTGAATGATTTTTTTTATTGTAATCTGTTGCGCCACCTCTCAATCTCAAATTGAGTATTATAGTAGACACAAGTAAAATATTGTATTATGTGAGAGGCTTGGGATCCTGGAGAGATTTGCCCCCAAAACATAGTTATTGTAATCCAGCTGGATATCCAAAATGATTTGACATAAGATTCTCAAAATGTGTCACACAGTCTATTGCATGAACCCAGATCAATAATGACATCTCTGAAGGGGTTTTAATAAAAAATTTAAATAAAAAAATATTAACTATCGATGAGGGTTCTAATTCTGTTTAGAGGTAGCATGACCAAGCAGCCTCAGGTGCGCCATAATGCAATGGGATCTCTGTGGGCTCCTTCAGGAAACTATTTCCCTCTTCCCTGTAGCCAGACTCCTTTTCGTCTTTCTTTGCGACCCTGCAGACGATCATGGGGATAGAATTCATCACGGCCTTCGGAGCAGCAGTCTTACTAGCTGCAACTGGATCCTTGGCATTGAGGGCCAATGCCTTTGAAGCCACAGGTTTCGCACCAATATTTGGTGCCTCATCTTTCTTTAGGGCCTCAGGCACGACCATGACATATGGGCACGAAGTGCAATACACGTTTAGAGCCACGATGGCTACATAGATCCTCTGTAAATGAGGGCGCTGTCAGCTTCATCCATTTGGGATTCCCGTTCGACACCTTCACGGGCTTTTCTCTGGCGTCTATGTAACCTTCATACGGCACGGCCACAGCCGGGATGGGATCCGCTGTAGGGCCAATCGATGCCATTGACCAGTCGGCTCCAGACCCTAGCAGAGCTCTACTCATCATCTCCATTCCACTATCATCCACGACGAAATATTAAAGAAAGAAAAATAAAAATAGTGGATTTGGGAGAATGCGTAAAAGATCCTGCATGAAAAAGATACCACCAGGAATAAAAAATGCATGAGTCGAGTGTCCATTCTCTACACAGATCATATATTTCCAACAACTTTGGATCACCTGAATCCCTTCCAGTGTGGTTTCCATAGAACTTCGGTCCTCCTTTGATGTTCATCGCAAAAACAATACCCCACTGTGCGGATTCCTTTGATCAACAGAAACAAGCATAAGCTCGATTGCAGCGAATTCAACTTTGCAGCAGCTTAAAACCGTAGCGCACATTTTTGCCCCGCTCTCCATTCTCCTCCTCCCTCACGTTACAAATATTAATATTTTAAAGAAAACCTCATATATAAATATAAAGCGTTCATTCAAAATTTTTTAAAATTTTATTGTAATTAACTTCAAATTTAATTTAATATAAAAACATTGGACATTGTAATTAACTTAAAATTTTAATATAAAAACATTTCCAACTTAACAAGAAGTTTATAAATTTATTAATTTGTTTAAATAAACTGATATTAATAACGAATGAACAACACCACTTTAAACAAAATAAATAACTAATTTATTAGTTAATTAATCTGTTATGATACAGAATGGGTGGAGTTTATAACTTGTTATAATATGACAAAAATATATGGATGTGAATTTTCTTTATAACCATCATCAACATTTTTTGTAAGTTTGAAAATAACATGTTTTCATGATTGAATTTAATCACTATATACTTTTCAACAATACAAATAATTACAACATCACAAGTGACTATGACAATGATATTTTTTGAAACCAGAATCATTCAATGATAGTTTAAAAATATATCAAAAGTCTCTCGTGATGATGATAAAATACAAACAAAATAAACATAGAATTTAAAAATTTATTTACAAATTGATGTTTTATGATCATAGAATTTTAAATGTATGTGGCTTTAGTTTATGCTATGTACTTTTTTTTGTGCTCTTGTTTTCCATTGGTTGTTTGTTATCTTTGTATGTCTATAATTCTTTTACACATATGTAATCATATAAAATAAGTACTTTTCCAATGTGTAGAATTTGTATACTAAAGTACTGATCTTTAACTTGTAGCTTAATTTAATAAAATCTTTTTTTTTTCCAAATGACAACAACATCATGAATGAATTTGAATTTCTTTCTAATTAATCATTTTTCGTAATTATATAGAATATTTATGATGATAAAATTTTAAATGTTTGTGTTTTTATTTTATGTAATGAATGTTTTTGTTTTTGTATGCCCTTGTTTGTGTATAAACTTTAGAACACGAGAAAGACTTTCATTAGAATATGCCGTATGGATGGTCATCACCCAAATTGACTATTGACTTGATACAAGTCACATATATGACGATTTTACACACATAAAATATAATATCTAAGAATTACACTTGCAATTAATTGAATGTGTATTAAACTATATATGTTTAAATTAGCATTTAGTTTAACAAAATCTCATTTATTTTTGCAAATGACTATGGTTTTTTTTGTTTGTAAGTATCATTATTCAATGCAAATCTCAGAATAAAATTATTTATAAGTATTTTTATTTAACATATATTTATGATTAGTTACAAATGGACGTTTCATGATGATAGGGTTTTAATGTTTGTGTTTTTCTTTTATAGAATGTATTTACTTGTTTGTCATTGCGCTTGTTTGTGTTTATATATCTATGAATTCTAGAACACAGAAAAACCTTTCACTATAATATACCATATGGAAGGTCACTAAACAAATTGTCTATAAATTTGATACGAATAACCTCTATGATGATTTTAAGCATGCATAATATCCAATGCAAGAGATAAACTTCAAATGAATTGAATGCTTGCATTAACTTATACATGGTAAATTTAAAAAGAAAATCACTTATTTTGGTAATTAAACATGACATCATGAATGACAAAGTTTTTTCTTTGTAACAACCACTATACTATTCAATGTGTATTTGAAAATCAGATTCTTTTATTATTATTTATAAATAATATAATTTATTTCCTCGGGAAAAATTGTAATTTTATTAATGAAAGCAAAATTACGTGTTGTAGATAGTGATAATACATTCAATTGTGCCAATCGAAATTGGTGATGACAAAGACCAAAAATAAAACTCCAAGTGGTGGTAAACATGTCACCCTTTTCTCCATTTCCTCTTTTTAACCTTTTGCCATTCTGCCTGTTAAGGTGTGGCCATTACAAGCTCTAGCTGGGTCCCTTCATTCGTTATTAGATTTTGCTTATCTAAAACTGAACTTTAAGATACACAATGATATTTTGAATCGCCCACCACTATTGCTAAAGTGATAATCTCATTCCTCGATGCGTGTGCTGGAGTTCGTGAAACTTCATGATTAACGCTCACCTTTTCTATGTTTTCTTGTGTATTTTGGGCTTCTTCAATGGTAGGAGGATCCATTTCTTCATCATTCTCTTCTTTGTGAGGCAAATTTTGTGGGAATTTTCATCCCTTGAGTCTCTTTCTTGTTTACTTCTTCCTCTGGGGTGTTTTCTTGGCATCATGACATGAATTTTGTGGATGTCTCATTTTTTGGCTTATTTGACATCTAAATGTTGTGTTCTCAAAATATAGGAATTGTGTTGAGCACTGCTTGTTGTGTGTCAAGAGAATATGGTCCTAAAATCCTTTGTTGAGGTCTAGCTCCAAAGGAATTTTGGCGATTGTGTAGATTTGTTCTTCAAATATTTCTGTATATTTATTTATTTATCACCCTAATATGTTCCCAATGGCTTCTATCACTTTATGGAGCCATAAATGTATGGATAGATTATGCAATCTAACCCAACCCAACATTCGAGATACTAAAATTATATTGGCGTCGAAATATGGGAACCAAGGGGTGACAAAAGTTCCTGCGAAGCCCCAAAACCATGGACCCTCTTGCAGTATATATTCACAACCCTCTCATGATACAAATTTTACTATGAAACATCCCCTGGAGTAAAGCTGAATCTTACAATTTATTGTCCAATTTGTGAATATCCAATGGAAGAGATCCATTGGTTTTAGCCAAAAAGTGTTGAATCTGTATAGTAATTCTTGAGATTCATATGTTATGAAAAAATAATTTGTTTATGCTAGATCTACAGTCAATACTGGGATTTGATTCACTTGTTCCACTATGTAGGGGTTGGGTATATTGTGTTTCTGATCTGGTGTTGTTGAAGCAACACATCTTCCTTTGAGGATATCTATGAAAGAAAATACTCCATTTACTTGCCCTTGATTTGATTATGTTCCTTTGGGAATACTAGATCTAGACACTACCCTTGTGCCCTTTGAATTTATTGGTCGAGGTGATCCTCCCTGATCCTCAAGTTTAATAACATGGTGGATAACGGGAGGATGTTATAATATTGTAACAGCACAACTTCTTGCATCGATTTTCATCTACAGATTAGACTTTGTACGAGTAGTGGGATACCCAGAGTGTGCACGATATTGTGCTTTAATTGTTTGAAGTCATTTGTGGCCCGAACCTAAAATAATATTGATTTTCCATTTGGGGATTTGACAAAAATTTGGAAGGCTACCAGATCGAGTGCCCATACTTGACAGTCACATGAGTCTTTAGTAGAATCAATGGATAAGTGTGGATCTGCAAAGAGTTATATTGGTTTTTGTGGCAGTATTGACTTCATAAGTGATGGACAAACCACCAAACCCACCCACTTTGATTGAGGAAAATTTTGATCAGGCAAAAAACGAAGCAAACTTTTCACATCCAATGCTGCTCCTCCATTTTGACAAGCTAATGTGCTCAGGGGATTGAGAATATCTAGATTCGGGACCTTTAACAACAGATCTATGAAATGAATTTTTTGGGGTCGAATATTGACTTATGTAGCCAATATTTTGCCTTCAAATCTGATCAATATTTCTCTAGTGACTAAGAGCAGACAATTATAAGATTTCTGCTCCAGAGTCGCCTTAATCCTACATAGGTCCATTCCCGACTCACGAATGTGATTCCCTTCACTTCCTTCTCTTCCATCATGTACGTACGGGCTGACAAGGTACTCTGTATCAATCATTTGGTGAAAAATACTACTAACAACATCGTTTGTCAGTCTCCATGCCTGAACATGAGACTAGAACTAGAATTAACTCCATTCAAAAATTCCATTATCGGACCCGTGAGCAGTGAGATCGTGCCCTAGCGATGATGCAGAAGGTGCATTTGATGTTTGAAGAAACCCGACTACATAAGGAAAGCTAAAGGAGTAAGAAACCCTAGCCATCACACCGAGATTGTCCTCTTGACACAATTCCCCTATCAATCTTTAATTTGATATTTTAATTAACATATTCTTATCTTAAATTTTACTCAATTTTTTATTTTATGATACAAAATGGGTGGAGTTTATAATTTGTTAAGTCTATTTAGTATAAAATCAAAATTTCAAAAATATTTTTATTCAATAAATTTTAGAGATATAAATGACCATGACAATACCACAAGTAACAATGACTAAAGATTTTCCTTGTAAGAATCATCACCAATTTTTGTATGTTTGAAAATCACAAGTTTTCATGATTTCTTTTAATCAAATATATACTGTTCAACAATACAATAATCACAACATCACACATGGACTAGGAGCAGGAATATTTATTTAACCACAAGCATTAAATGTAAATTAAAATATATCAAACAAAAAAACATAAATTAAAAATTAATTTACAGACTCATTTTTGATGATATAATTTTAAGTATGTGGTTTTATTTTATGAATGTATTTTTGGTATGCCTGTTGTTGTGGTGTTTGTTTGAGTATAATATTTTACACCAATAATATCGTATACAATAATTATTTAGAATGAGTAGAATTTGATATTAACATGCTAATCTTAAAATGGTTGTTTAATTTATAAAATCTTATTTTCAACATCATCAATGAAATGAATTTTGTAAGTGCCACTATTCAATGCACAATACTCTTTATAATTGTTTTTAATTAATATGATTTTTATAATTAGCTACATGTTGGTGTTTTGTGATGATAGAATTTTAAATGTTTGTGTTTTTATTTTATGAAATGTATGTGTTTGTTTGTTTATTCTCTTGTTTGTGTATAATTTTAGAACACAAGAAATGCTTTCATTAGAATATCCCGTATGGAAGGTCATTTCCCAAATTGTCTATTTACTTTATACAAATCACCTCTACGATGATTTTGCACAAATAAAATATAATATGCAAGAATTACAGTCCCAATTAAGTGAATGTGTAATAAACTATATATGTTTATATTAGCATTTAGTTTAAAAAAAATTCATCTATTTTTGCAAATGACCATAACATCATGAATGGCTATGGATTTTTTGTAAGTATCACTATTCAATGCATATTTGAGAAGCATTTTTAATCAATATATTGATAATTAGTTACAAATCCATGTTTTATGATGGTAGAATTTTAGATGTTTGTGTTTTTAATTTATGTAATGTATTGTTTTTTCATTTTTATTTGTATGTATATAAATTATCGAACAAAAAAAATCTTTTATTAGAATCACTTGATAGAAATAAATTATATGACGATTTTAAGCATGCATAGTATCCAATGCAACAACTACACTTTAAATGAATTGAATGCTTGCATAACTTATCTATGCTCAATTTATTAAAAGCTCACTTATTTTGGTAAATGACCAGGACATCATGAATGAAAGTGTATATTTTTTTGTAACCACCATTATTCAATGTGTATTTTAAAATCGCAATAATTTTTAATGAATATTCTTATAATTAATTACAATTTTATGTTTTATGATAGAGTTTCAAATTTTTGTGATTATAGTTTATTTTGTGTATATTTTTGTGTTTGTGCATATATAATGGTTTTACCCATAAATAAACATAGTATATAACAATTACACTTTAAATGAGTTGAATTTGGGTTTTAACTTATTTTATGTGCAAAATTATGTGCGAATTGATATTCAATTTAATAACATCCCATTTATTTCTACAAATGATCATAACATCTATTAATTAAAATATCTTTCAATAATAAAAATAACTATAATATCACAAATGATTATGATGATAAACTTTTTGCAAGCACATCTACTCAATAGATTTCAAAAAATACACCACAAAACAGTTATCATAATTTGGAAGAACTTATGTACTTTAGAGATTAATTAGCTAGAAATTGATGCTTTATAACGATAGAATTTTAAAATGTTTTTTTTTTTTTTTAGTATGGGTTTATTTGTTGTGTGCTTTTTTGCCTTTTTCTATCATGATTTTACACATACATAATATCATAATATTAGAAGAAAACGAGGAAAAAGTCAAATATTTTATTTTAAGTCACTTATGTTCAACTTAATTTGTTTACAAACATTTTAATCAAAATATATTTCAAAAATACAAATCTAGAGTTGAATTTTATCCTTTGATTTATATTTCGTTTAAGTTAATAAATTAATTTTCAAATAAAACATACAATTCATTTAAAAAATATACAACTTTCTTTTTAAACATGCTAAACATGTCTTTTTCAAGGTGCTTATGTTTCCTCTAATTACAAAAGTGAATTGTAATAAGCCTTGGTAAATTTATGTTATGACCTTTTTAATTGAATATTTAATTTCCCCTAACGAGTCAAAGTTGGTCAAGTGATGTGACATATGACAGTGTAAATATTTATTTTTATTAATATAAAAAAATTGGCTTTTTGTGTTATAATTCTTGAAAAATGATTAAAAGCTTACATGTGATATTATACTTCTAATTCACATGGAAGGAGTTATGCCCAAGACGAGGCAAGATAAAAATTAAACAAAAATGTTCTTTTTGCTAGAGTTGAATTGTTCATTTTCCAGACTACCAAGAAAAGACATGACTGAAAATAAAAATGTCATGGGTAAGGGTCAAGGAAATGTCAATTGGGAAATCACTACTATTTGTTCTCCTCAGAAGTAGGAGATAGAGCTTTGGGAGAGTTAATTGGAAACATAGTTCTTGGTTAGAGGAATCAAACACACTTTAACTTATTTCCAACAAGAAAATGTTAGATAATTATATTCTAAAAAATAATACACTTGAATGTGTGCAAAGATGCAAAAGGATATTATATAATAAATTAAAGAATCCATAGTAACCCTTATTCACCTACAAAAGTATAGTCTGTTGTAAGCTACTACAAAAAAGAACTATTGGAGGTAATAAAAATAAATTTATACATAGTTTGACTTGTACAAAAATAAATGTATACCTAGTTTAGCTTGCTATAGATCAAAGGACTGAAATCATGTCAATTGGCCATGGAATAGGTAGCCTTGGATAAAGTATTACTAGGGCCTAAAGGAAAACCTTTAAAAACTCCCATTGCAAGTGTTCAACACACCCCTTGCCTAATTTTCATATTCTCTTCTTCAAACAAAATGATATTAATAGTAAATTATATAAAATCATTATGTAGAAACAAAATATATAGAGTTGACATGAATATTTAATGTGTCTTCATAGAATATAAATAGAACAAATATCATAGTATTGTAAAACTTTCATGGAATGACTTCATTACACACATAACAAGTAAATAGATTGTATAAATTGTTCTTATGAATAAAAAGAAATATTTACATTGTTGGGGCTATAAGACAATCAAAACCATTTTCTCATAATTAAATATTCTCACTAACAAAGAGAGGGTATATCACTTGAATTGAAATCGATATACATCCACTGTTTTGAGTGTCACGCCTTTTGGGAAAAGCCCTCGCTACTTTTGGGTTTTCTTTACACTCAAACAACATCAAATTTCCTTGTAGCCAACATCAAGTGAAAATCAGAACCGACATTGAAACCCTCTAAAGAGGAAGTGTTTGATAAGCACTTGAAGGCCAAAGAGTAGACAAAAAAAACTTGCATAAATTTTGACCCCAAAACAATGTCACAAGATAACCCAAGTTAGTTGTAGACTAACCTACACACAGAAGAAAGGAATTCCTTAGTTTGGATTGGAATCACAATAAATTAATCAAGCAAAGAACAGTATAGAGTGTTTTAAGATAATTAGATTCCAACGTTAGTAATATAGATGACATCCTTCAATCTAATACTTTTTTGTAGATGGAATAACATTAGTATTGTACGTATATGCTTGTATAAAGAAAAATTATACTGAGATGAGAATCAAGTTACAATATAATTATAGAGTTAAAATACTCAAAATCGTGTATAATATTGGAAGGAACTCCATGTCTGAAGGGTACTTCATTTCGAAATCGTTGAGAAAAATAGAAACCATGATGAAATCCTTCGAGGGAACCATAACCAACGTATGATACATTGCAACCAAAAAGTTAGAAGTAAATAATTACAATAATATACCCAATATGCAAAAATGGCTAAACTATAACAAACATAAGTGAATGTAGAGGGACCAAAGACCTTGTGATGGCTTACTGAAGGATTTCATCCATACCACATTTTACAAGGAGTCTTTTTCTAAGAGCGTGAGATGGACATAACGTTTTCACATAAATTTCACATAGAATCACATCATCCCAAAACATCAATGTTCTATTTGTGAAAATCCTCATTGAGTAAACTATATTGAATGTAGTAATGTTCATTTTTTTAACTACATAGTTTTGTTGAGAATTGTATGCAACTATGCTCTGATGTTGAATGCTATGTTTGCAAAGATATTTTTCATATTCATTAGAGTAAATTATCTTCCATTAACAGTATGAAGAGAGCCAATATATGATTATGCTTCATATCCAATCCATACATGAAAATCCTTAAAAGTTTTGAAAGCTTGAGATTTACTTTTCAATAAGTGCAACCAACACATTCCAATGTAATCATCAACACAATTCTTCGTACATTTATTTTCATTAGCATAATAAAAATTCATAGGAGCACACAAATTAAAATATATATGTCCAACCTTTCTACATGAATAAAGGGGCATATCTAGCGAATTGGAATAAGGAGCAATATATTTCTTAGATTGCTAGTGAATGTGAACAAGGAGAAAATTATCTCTACAATAATAGGAGATAAAGAATAAGTTAGAAATGATTATGCGTAGCTATAGACCCATCCAAATAAAGAAGTGGTAAATCCCACATATATTTAGTAGGGTATTTAGTTAACATATTTAATGCTTAAAATAGTTAGGTATAACAAAATAAATATGTTGAGTTCTCGTTCTGTGTGAATTAAATCACCCTTGAAGAGGAAAGGGCAAGATTAAGTAGAGCGGAAAATGAGATAATATTTACGGATAGTCTAGAGATATTGGTATAATAAACAATGTTCCAATGTAAATAAGCTCGATAATTTTCCACGTAGTAGAGAATTTTTTGGGGCATAATATTTAGAGTGGGTTAATATTCCATGCTTTTTCAAAATGAAAAATAAAAAGTACTTGTTGATTTTGACATTTATTTATTTGCTCAAAGTTTATACTTTAAAATTATTTTAACTTGAAAATCATTAGAGCTCTCAATATCTTTATGAAAATATCATTAAAAATTTTACATTATGCATCTTAGGGAGTACTAATGTTAGACAACGTTTATAAGCTTTAAAATAAATTTCCATCATTGAAATTTTTGCTACTATATAGGACCCTTTCAGAAGAAAGAAAAAACATGGCATTGTTGTGGAAATATATAGGAAAGAATTAAGTAAGTATAAGAGAAGAATAACATGAGACATTTTTTAATAAAACTATTATATTTGTAATAAATAACAAGGAATAAAGTTGTGGGTCATTTAATGTTTGCATGTTGCAAGGATTTTTGACATAGTACGGACGAAAATCCTCAATTTGAAGGGTGTGTACATTTCATGAGATTTTCTCTTTGAAATGATGAAAGATAATTTA
>APFE030845398.1:11488-39213 GCA_000404065.3 Pinus taeda
GGGATATGATAGAAGACAAAAAGGTGTTGCTGGTAAAGGTGGACACTTTGAAGAATACTGTAGATGCATTGACAAAAGCTGTGAGCTCTGATAAGTTCTCCTGGTGTAGAGAATCTTTTTTTATTTACCCATTGAAATTCAAGAGATGTTGGACATTTATTGTGATATCATTGTAGATGACTTGCCTAATGAGTTACCACCCATTAGAAAAATCAGTCATCACATAGATTTGATTCCAGGAGAAAATCTTCCAAATAAAGCAGCTTACAGGATGACTCCCACAGAGAATGAAGAAATCAGAAACCAGGTTCAGGAACTATTAGATAAAGGACTGATTGGAGAGATTTTGAGTCCTTGTGCAGTGCCAACAATGTTGAGCCCAAAGAAAGATGGAGGCTGGAGAATGTGCACCGATTCAAGAGAAATCAATAAAATAACCATCAGGTACAAATTTACTTTACCTAGAATTGAAGATTTGATGGATTGTTTGGGTGAAGCAAGATATTTTAAAAAGGTAGATTTAAAGAGTAGGTATCATCAAATAAGGATTAGAGAAGGGAATGAATGGAAAACTACTTTTAAAACGAATGAAGGATTGTATGAATGGATGGTAATGCCTTTTGGGTTGTCAAATGCACCTAGTAAGTTCATGAGGCTTATTAATGAAGTTTTGAAGGAATTTATTGGAAATTTTGTAATATTATATCTAGACGATATATTAGTCTACAGCAAGTCTAAGGAGGAACACCCCAGACATCTGAATTATGTCTTACAAAGGTTGCAACAAGAGAAGTTACTGCTAAATTTAAAGAAGTGTTCATTCATGAAGGAGGAGTTGGTGCATTTCAGTTTCATTGTTTCTGTTGGGCATTTAAAGATGGATCCAAAGAAGATCAAGGCTATCATGTAGTAGCCTTCACCAAAAGGTGTTTTTGAGGTAAGAAGTTTTCATGGTCTCACTAGTTTCTATAGAAAATTCATAAGGAACTTTAGTAAGATCAATGCTTCTATTATCGACAATATAAAGAAAGATAGACATCCATTTAAATGGACTACTGAAGTAGAAAGGAACTTTCATCTGTTGAAAAGGAAGATCACTGAAAAACCTATTTTGATTTTTCCTGATTTTAATAAACCTTTTCAAGTGAAGTATGATGCTAGTGGAGAAGCCATTGGAGCTGTTTTAAGTCAGGAGGACAAACCTATAGCTTATTTCAGTGAGAAACTAAATGAATCAAAGAAGAAATATTTTTCTTATGATAAGAAATTTTATGCAGTTGTGCAATCATTTAAGAGTGGAGACATTACCTGATGTCTAAAGAGTTTATACTTTATTCACACAACCATGCATTGCAGTACATTATGCAATAGCCAAAGCTTAATCAGAAACATGCTAAGTGGGTAGAGTATCTTCAAGGTTTTAATTTTGTCTTGAAGCATATAAATGGCCAATCAAATAAAGTAGCAGATGCCTTAAGTAGAAGAAACATACTACTTCAAGAAAGTCAAATTCAAGTGTTAGGTTTTGATTTTATTAAGGAATTGTATGAAAAAGACTTAGATTTTAAAGAGGCATTTGAAGCTTGTACAAATCTTGTATTGTTAGATAGAAGTAAGTGGCTTGATTATTTCTTGCAACATGGGTTGTTGTTTAAAAGAAATCAGTTGTTCATACCAAATTGTTCCATGCGGGAAAATTTAATCCAAGAGAAACATAGTGGTGGACTTGTAGGACATTTTTGTGCAGACAAGACTTATGAGCAGTTGAACAGATTTTATTTCTAGCCAAAGATGAGTGCTGAAGTGGAGAAGTATGTGAAAAATTGTAAAGTCCATCAGTATGCAAAAGGAAGAAGCCAAAACACAGGGTCGTATGTTACATTACCTATCCCAGATAGACCTTGGGATATGGTAAGAATGGATTTTGTTTTGGGCTTACCAAAGACTCAAAGAGGAAATGATTCAATTTATGTTGTGGTTGACAGATTTTCAAAAATGGCACATTTTGTTCCATGTTATAAAACCAATGATGCTACTCACATTGCTAATCTATTTTTTAAAGAGATTGTAAGATTGCATGGGTTACCTAAGAGTATTGTTTCAGACAGAGACTCCAAATTTGTTGGACATTTTGGAGGACATTGTGGAAGAAGCTTGGAACTAAACTGAGTTTCAGTTCTGCTTATCATCCTTAGACAAATGGACAGACTGAAATTGTAAACAGGAGCTTGGGTAATCTTCTGAGAAGTCTTACAAGTGAACATCCAAAACAATGGGATCAAGTATTGGCATAAGCTGAATATGCATATAATGACTCTCCTAACAAGAGTGCAAGGGAGAGTCCATTCCATATAGTTTATGGAATGCACCCAAGAGGAGTGTCTGAATTAAGAAATCTAGGAAAAGTTGAGATGAGAAGTGCTGAAGGGGAAGATTTTTCTTCAGAAATGCAAGCAATACATGAACAGGTAAAACAATAGTTACAGGATAGCAACATAAAGTACAAGAGCAGAGCAGACTTGAGAAGGAGAGAAGTTAACTTTGAAGTTGGAGAATTGGTTTTAGCACACCCGAGGAAGGAAAGATTTCCAAAAAGGGAGTATAACAAGTTAAAGTTAAAGAAAATTGGACCATGAAGAGTATTGAGGAAATTTTCTGCAAATTCATATCAAATTGAATTACCGCCTGATATTGGAATATCTTCAATTTTCAATGTTGCTAATTTGTACAGGTATGAAGGTGAAAATGAATATGACACAGTAAAAGACCAAGAGAAATAAGAAATAGATTGGGTAAAATAGTTACCTACAACAAAGGAATTGCAGCTAGAGAGGATTCTGGACATGAAATTGTTGAAGAAGACAAGGCGACACGAGTATTTTTAGTATCTGGTCAGGTGGAAAGATCAAGCAATTGCTGATGCTACCGGGGGGATAGAAGCCATGCTACAAAAGTTGGGTAGTTCTGTAGAAGAGCTCATGGACAGGAGCCCATGAAGAATTTTGTCCTTAGGAGTCTGATTGAGGAGCATGAGGTTTAAAGGCAAAAGGTTTCGAACTTATTCCAAAAATACAAAAAAAAATTACAAGCAAAGGAGTGGGGTCCCTTAGTTGTCAATTTACAAAGCTTTCTAGTTAGGATTTGAACTAGAATCTAGGATTTGGATTATCATGTAATAAATTCAAGTAGTTAGATGTAGTGGAAATATCTAGGAGAACTTTATGCAGATTAGATAGGATTAGTTAATTCGATCCTTTGATTTAGGATCTGGTTGTTAAATGAACTAGTACTTATGTAAGTTTCGGATCATTGTAAGGGATTTTGATTGATTCGGCGTGTTTTGCCATATAAGATTTAGTTGCAGAAATTATATCTCTGTGTAATTCCTTGTATATTTGGTGAATCCCAGAGGTGTTACATCCCTCCGTAATATCACTATGTATTATTGAAATTCTAGTTTAGCCTTGAGAACTTAGAGTTCTGTGTGATCACATTTAATTACTTTTCACCATGTACTAGCATCTGCAGGGTTTGAAAGTGTACGGATTCCTTGATCGGGCTTGAAGGGTCACACTCATCCTTAGCCGTTGATTTTATTTCCAACGCCTTACATCACGGTCAACAGCAGGGTTGGCCTTGGTGTTAACCTGTGTGTTAATGGAAGTCATGCGAGATGTAGGATTTAAGGCCCTTTGTTATCCAATGGACATCAAGCTTTAACATGAACGAACAATAATAAAAATACCGGACCCGAACTTTTATACACCAAGGGTTTATCAACTTCATCGGCTCCGTGAGGGTGGATAAACGTCGCACAAATTTCTGTACGATGTCACAATGACTGTTGGATCACCGATGACTGCTGACCATTGGATTGATTAATATCACATCGCTAGGTTCAAGTATGAGTAACTAGGTTGGAGGAATTACGATTGTTTTATGCGATGTTTAAGGGACTTGTGAGGTACCTGTTGTTGCGGTTAAATTACGCAGTTTTGCTAATTTAACAGAGGAGATAACTTTGGAGGTAGATGACTAATACTCCATAGGAAATCCAAGAGGGAATTTCGCCTGAACTTGAAGAAATTGTTTCCTCTTTTCAGCAATTGTCACTATCACCTGCACCCAGGCCAACACATTTCTTTATTTGTAGTTTTGGGGGTTAGACTTGCTCCCAATAAAAAATGCATCATATATCAAGCATATTTTCAAAAAAATATACTAAAATTGAATTGAATAATATTTGGAAAAAATCGATATTCACAATCCAAGTTCTCCATTGTTTCCCTAAGTAAATTATATTGTAATTAGACCCATGCGTTCCATCCTGAGCAAGAATATAGAAAGTGGTGGTGAGAGGAAAGAAAATAAACAAAGACCCATCCTTCACCTTTCCTTTCTACCAAGAGTTTATATTGACTCCTTGTTTGATTCAAGTCTCTCCATCAACCAACTCTTAATGTGTAATGATGCACCTACTTTATGATGGAATAATTCCTCTCTTATCAATACAATTGTAGTTTCCTTAATCATAAACTCTAGACTTATGGTGAAATACAGAAGTGTCATATTCATATGATAATTCTTCATTTTAATGGATTTTTACATGCACTTCCTTTAATGTATTTAATGAATCCTCCCCATTCCTTTAATATAACCTCAGAACAAGGGCTCTTTGACAACTTTTATGTGTAATTATCTAGTGGATTTTACCTGTGTTTCCTTTCACCTCTTCCTTTCCAGTGTTTTTCATCATTAATATATGTTTGATGAGTTTTTCAACAACCCTTACTCCTACAGATGTTATGAGCGCTTTTGGGTGACCAATGGCATAAGGAAATGGCCCTAATTTATTACCAAATGTAGAATTAGAGGAAGGGTGAGCCTTGGAGGTTATGAGGTCAATCCTGAGAGTAGTTTTTAGTTTACTATTATTGAAACCAAAAATGCATAGAAATCAACATAATTATGAGTAAACCGTGAATGCGCTTCTTATAGCTGATGCAAGAGCACCAACCCTTAGGAAATATAATTTTTCCTATATCCACAAGGGGTCGTGAAGCTTCCCAATGAAAATAAATTTCCCTCAAATGTAATTTATGTATTAGAAATAATGTGCTTTGATGTAATTACACATGTCCTTGTTCTAGAAAGAATCTATATTGTTAGGCTATTAAGTTGTTTTGATGAGTTGGTATTTTTCCCAAGTGGGCCTTTGTAATAATAAAAAGTGTCAAGCTAAGTTTTCATATAGTCTTAGAAATAGGGGACAAAAGTCCAAATAACCTTTGTTCTATTAGGAGATATTCTAGAAAATCAAAATATCTAAATATGTTGAGGTAAATTAAGCCTACTAAATAGAGTTAGAGGAGCAGAGTGGATAAGTAAAGTTGAAAGAACATCTAGATTGGGTTATGTCGAGACCTCAAAATAAATTGAGGCATATTTGGCCTTGTGACCCTCGATCAGACGGAGGTTAAATTTTCAAAAAGAACATTTATAACAGGAAAATAATGAAGGACAAGGGTTATACACTTAACTTCATTAGGAATTAAGCCCTAGGTTTTGATGATGGGAACATAGGAATTTTTAGGTTATTCGGGAGCTCAAGGGAATATATAGAAAAGAAGACCCACAAGCATCTTCCACTATGTCAAGTGGTATCATAGTGATAGTGTGCTCCTTGGGAATAAAGACATAATATAGTAAACTAGAGAGAAACTACAATTAGTCGAGGGATTAAAAAAGGGATTGCTCATAGAGGAGAATGATCAAGTGAGTCAGAGCAAAGACAAGCTTGGAATAGTCAAATGGTATCAACGGTTTTCCATAACAAGAAGAAAGGTTTCGTCAAGGATTGAGGAATACTACACAAAGAATACATCCAAGGAATCAGAAGAGGCTGAGGTGCTCAGATCATCTATATATTTTACTAAATATCATTATGGAAAAACCATTAGCAGTATAGTTGAGTATCTAGAAAAAAAGAAATAAGTGTTTTGAGAGGAGGATGAGAAGAAAGGAGAAATATGGATGAAGCCATGCAATTCTAGATCTGATGAGGAAATATATATGTAACTAGGATAAACCCAAGAATAAATGGAACATAAATTTGAAAGCATGTTTAATTTATTTAAAACTGTTGATATTAGCAAAGCATACAAATTCTTTAAAGAGAATATGTTTCCCTACATTGAAGGAAGCATAAATCTTGTCCAAGAAGAAAGGACAGTTCAAGAAAATAGAAGTGAAGGAGCACATAGTCGATGGTGCATGGTCATAGTGAAGTTTTTGCAAAAGAAATATGAGGTTATGATTTTCCAATATACCCTTACTTTTAAAGTTAAAATGATAATTGACCTAAGTTTAGGACAACATATGGAAGAGCAGGAATTTGTAGTAGATTGGGTGAATTATGCTTTAGTTGAAAATCAACTTTTGCATAATAATGATTAAATGGAAAAAATAACAATGAAGGAATGAGTCATGATATTTTTATGTACTGGAGGGTATCTCAACCACTAAAGAAAGAAGACAACAAGAAAGAAAATTTGGTTGACTGCAGAAGATTGCATAAACACAGCTAGAGGGCAACAACAAAGTAGGTTATGGGATCCTAAAATGTTTAAGACAATAGAAAAACAACTAGAACAAACACATCAATAGAAACGACACAAAGTATGGACTCTAGGAAGACTACAACAAATTTGAAGAGATATGACCCAAAGGTCATAAATTTTCTACATAGGGAATCTAATGCAAGAACTCAACTCCTAAGAAATCCATTTTTTCCTAGACCTAAAGGGGGTCATGAAATTTCTGAAGGGAAATAAATCCCCCTCGAATGTAATTTGTGTAAACTAGAAACAGTGATTTTTGATGTAACTACACGTGTCCTCATTCTAGAAAGAATATAGATTGTTAGCCTATTAAGTTATTTTGATGAGCTGGTACTTTTCCCAAGTGGGCCTTTGTAACAGTAACAAGTGTCAAGCAGAGTTGATAGATAGTTTTAGGAATATGGGATAGATGTCCAAACAACCTTTGTTTTGTTAGGAGATATTCTAGAAATTCAAAAGATATGTATATGTGTGTATAGCTTGAGGTAAAGTAATTCTAGTAGATAGAGCTCGAGGAGTAGAGGGAATTAGTGAAGTGGAAAGAACATCCAAATTGGGGGATATCCAGATCTCAGAAGAAAGTGAGGCATATCCAGTCTTGGGATGCCAGATCACATGAAGGGAAAATTTTCAAGAATTTTACTTATAATTGGAAAACAATGAAGGAAAAGGGTTATAGGCTTAAGCATCTTCGACCTATAGGAATTCTAAAGATAATCAGGATTTGAAGGGAATGAATATAAAAAAGATCCACAAGTGTATTCTATTGCGTCAATAGCCCATCCCTCTCTTCTAGGAATTGCTCATTGATGTAGATATAGGTTTGTTGTATTTTCTATGATAATCATCATCATGAAGTGATCAAATAGGATGTTAACCTTTTCCATTCAAGAAATAAAATATTAATTTTTTTTTATATTTTTGTTACTTAATCTAACCAATATACCTTTCTCAATTATGAAAATTAATATTATTATTTTAATACTATTATAGTTAAATATGAACTCATAATTTAAATTATTTTATAAATATAATAAAAATAATTTGAAATATAATAAAATAAATAACAATTATCAAAAATCTTAATATTTAATTATATTGACGTATGATCCTCGATTCATACCCTTTAAAACCACTAATGCTAAACCCTAGATTTCGTTTCCAAAAGTTCATGAATAATATGTCGAAAGATGTTGTATCATCCCAATTAATATGATTATATTTTACACTTTCCCAATTAACCTAATAATAGTTTACACTTTCTTTTATTTTAAGACAGTAACACATAAAAAGATATATATTGCTGGGAGGGAATGAGAAAGTTCAGACAAGGGGAGATTCCAAAAAAAATATAACCGAATCAAAAGTTAATATAATATTTTAATACTAAATATTAATATTTTTGTAAGTTATTAGTAAGAGACTTTTTTAATTTCTAAGTTTTGAAATAGGTTTATTATTCATTTGTTAAGGAAAACAGTATAGAAAATTCAAAATCCAAATTCTTGGTTCCAATGAACTTCAATTCTATCGATACATCGCTACTTAAACTACGCCAAATAAACAATATAAATATAGTAACTAATTAATTATATATAAATAAATATTATATTTATTACTTATTTAAATATTTAAATTATTAATATATAATTTTTAATTTATTATTTAATGGTTATTTTAGAATTAGAATTCACATTTTTATCCAAAAAAAGAATTTAAATCACTTTCTCCTAAAATGTATACAACAGTATAAATCACTTTCAATTCCTTCCAATATAATTATATAATAAGATTTTCTTTAATGAAAAATGGACTTGAAAATTGGACCCTTTGTACCATCTCAAATTATATAAAAGTGTTATAGTATCTCCCTCATTTATTATTTGCGATCTTAATTCACAACACCGTTATTATATTTGAAATATTAAATCCCTGGCATAAATGAAATGATTGGGTATATTATTTTATTTCTGAAGTATTTATATTTAATAAGCATAAAGAAAAGTTAATAATTCGATTCTGAGTTATTTACCTATCATGGATCATCTTTATGGCTATTGGAAAATTCCTTTGTCGAATAGATATGGGGTAATTGAATTTGGAGTGGAAATAAAATTCACCATTTAATTTTAATTTTTGTATTGATTGTTTTTATGTTATTCAATTATTTCAACACTATTTATTAGCTATCTTTTTAACTTAGTTTTTTTTTTAAATTTAAGGTTATTATTTTAGTTTATTTTACTATGGCCATATTTTGAATTTGTACAGTAGATATTGTTCACAAAAGTTTTCAACATTGTATGTAAATAATAAATTTTAATACAACTTTCTTTTTTAATTAATAATATAAACTTACATCTTGTACTGTAAAGTTATGTGAACTATGTTCATAATTTTAAACACTTAAATATATTTACTATAATTTAGGTCACATTTCAATAGCTTCACCAAACATTGTGCCAACGCCTAAGTTTCAAAAATCTTTTTTAATAAATTATGACCACAATCATGTTTTGCAAATTATTTTTCAATAAATCAGCGAAAGGTGCAGATTTAAGAAACTGAAAAAAGATTTGTAAATTTTTCATATTGTCGATTAGATCTATATTATATGAAAAATATTCACTTAACTTGAAATTTCAACTCTTAATTTTATTGAAAATGAAAATTTTCTCATTCGTAATACGTAATTAAATAGATTTATTATACAAAACACATAATTAAATAGATTTATTATATCAAACACAATAGTGAATAAATATAACATTAAAGAATATAGTTTATAACTATAAACAATTATTTTATATTTATAACGAATTCTGAAAAATAAAAACAAAATTAAAATAATAAATAATAAAAATAAAAATATATATAACAGTAAAATATATTAAGTAATCGTATTCAAATTTAATTCTAATACAGACCAAGCCTACTATGTAATTAGATAGATTTATTGTACCAAACAAAATATTGAATAAATGTAACAATAAACAATTATTTTATATTTATACGAATTCTGAAAAATAAAATAAAAGTGATATAATAGTTAATAATAAAATAAAACTTACATAAAACTTACATATATTAAGCAATGATTTTGTGATACTTCCTTCGGTCGTTAGTGAAAATGTGTTTTTTTTAAAACTATATTTTATATTTATATTTTTCCAATATATGTTTTTTTTAATAGATTGTACATTTGTAATGATGACTTATATATAAATTTTGTATTTTGGATTATTTTCAGTTTGTAAAACGATATGGAATATTATTGGGTAGTTTTACAATAGATTTTATAAAATTATGTTTAAAAATCTAAATATACATTATTATGGTTTTATTTTTTTTTAGATTTCTAGATTTGTAGATTACAACTATGTTGAGTGGGAAATTTACATCATTAATAGTAAGGGGTTCTCTCCATTTTGAAGTCTTAATTAGACCTCACATTGTTTTGGATAGGAGTCTCATCTTTTATGTGAGTCCGCTGCCACCATGATTTTTTTCTCTTGGTTGTCAAATGTAGAGAAGTTAGGGTGAGACCAAGTGTGAAATTCCTAGAGAATGAGGAAGAAAACAATCCATAATTGGTAGACTAGCATAACAATGTACAAGAACATAACATCAAAAAAATAAAAAAAATATGCCTCAACAGAAGTCACTTAGCTAAGACCACCTTAAAACATGAAAGCAAAAAGGCACTAGAGATCAACTTCAACACACCTAGTTACTACCATAAGTGTAGAATAAGGGAGAAAATATCCAAAAATAAACATGAGTCATACACAACAAACTAGTTCATTAACATATAACCAATATGAAATCACACATGCACCCACTCTAAAAGTGTTGATATCTATTACAAATTCCATGAAAATGCACCGATGCAAAGAGTTAAAAGCCTCTCATTAATATGTTGATAAATCCAAATACATGTGCTACAATCCCATCAAAATAGAATAGTGGAATGAGGGTTGTTCATATCATTTGTTAGATATAAACACTAGCCTGACCATCACTCAATCCATAATCTCCCAAGAGTAGGAGCGCTCTATGCTCAAAATGCTTACTATAGTTATGATACATGATTCAAGTATTCAAATCCCCTACAAATGAGGCATGAGGGTCTCTTTATGCAAATGCCTCAATTTCCATTCACCTCTCCCATGACTCTTAAAATTCCCCATGGCACATTTGACTCACAAGACTCATCACATTCCAAATAACTCTTTATTTATTCTATGACCTATCATCTTCTCAGTGCCTTTACATGTACAAATAGACCTTTACATAATCATTGGCATTCCACATTTTCATAACTAAGAGAACTAGCGTCAACCTTCCAAACAACTTCATCCTTGCAAGTACATAACAAATAATCAAAATACAAATTGGAAGTATTTTAAAGTAACAATATATAAAAAGTGATAATAAATATCCCTCCCTCTATCATGAATGAAATGACTATTGGCATTGTTGATAAACTCCTAAAAAGATACACCCTTTAATTGATGAAACAAGCACAAAATAGGCCTTCATGTTTTGAGTGGTGCATTCTTATTTTGCATCATGACAAATAACTTCAGGTTCCCTTAGTTCTTTTCATTATTCTGATGTTCTTCATTTTTCCCAAGCTTCAAGTAGTCTACTAGTATATCTAACTTATTGGCCATCTACTTTTTACTCACTCATTTGAATCTTGAAAGGTTTTCTCCAAGGATCATTTGTAATATTGTTTCTGATGAGGAGAGATCTCAATTGTTAAAATATTTTCTAACTTTGGTGGTAGAAACTTGTTGGAGCAGATGAGGTTGAAGCTCTTCATGTGAATTAACAAGCTCATTCCCATTGGTAGAGCTCAAGTTTTGTATTTCCTCACAAAACTATCTTTACCACTAAACTTGTCCTAATTCATAAATACAATAGAGCCCACATCTCCCCAACACCATTCTACAAGGTAGCAGAAGCTACAACTTCTAATGAAGCATGGAAGATCCTCGAAGCAAAATTTGATGCAAGGGGAGTAATTAAGTCGAAGACAATAGTATTGTTCAACCTGTTATAGCAGTGCTTGAAAATGAGAATGAAAATGGATCTATAGTAGTGAATCTACAAAGAGATGAAGAGTTTGGTGAATCTCACTTGAAAGTGGATCACAATGTTGATGGTGTGTTATCAGTAGACGTTGATTTTGGCATAGATAATGTTTCTGATGGAGAAGCATCTAGTTTAGTGGATCTAGCAATTGCAATTGTTGATGTTAAATTTGATGAAGAACAATTAACTCATGACGAGTGGTTGCAGATGATGCAACATAAACATCTTATTGATACACTGTTATTTGGTGAGAGAAACCCACTTCCGTTTGAAAGCGAAGTGGAAGAGGCAGAGAGAGAGAGAGAGATAGAGGCAGAAATAGAGTCAGAAACAAAGAAGGAAGCCCACAAAGAGAAAACAATGACAGAGGAAAACCCAAAGAAGGAACAAAACTAATGTGGTTCTGTAAATATTTTTAATTCTAACATTGATTTCCAGTGTGCGGGTACACAGAATGATTATGAATAAGAATTAAATTTCTTTGAAGCATGGCTTCAAAAACCACGTATTGATGATGCTTGCATAGAAGTTGCAACTATGAATATTGAAGACAATATGGATCATAGTGAAAATGAAATTTTCATGTATTGGAGTTCCGAAGAAATAAAATTCTGTTATGAACCTATGTTGCAGCAAATTGATAATTAGAAGATTTATGATGTAGAGAAAACTATAGAAGATGACATGTGGAAGCAGTCTACATATGAACAAATTTTTGAAAACGTAGAAGACATCCATGGACAGTCTGAAATGATTTTCTATGTTTTTATGATAAATAAACATATAACGATGGTAGAGCTGCAACAAAAAATGAAGAAACTGAAATTTGGAACCTACACCAAAATGACAAAGTTGAAGTAGTTTAGAGGATACAATTGTTTCAGAGGATACACGATCTGGAAGAAAAGGAAAAAGAAATTGAGCAAAAGAGTTGGTGTCAAAGTTTTTGAATCATTGTAAGCCTAGCTGAGACTTAGACCACGCATGTTTAAGTTTTGTTAAGCCTCATTCAGTTGTTAAGGGGGAATGTTGGGAATAATTACTCCTGACAATGCACCGCAACTGCTGCACTCCACACTACCTCACCGTCACCGCCATGACCTACGCAGACTTGAAGGGCGCACTGCCATACTTGTTGAGTTTCGAAGAACCATGACAACCTCAACCTATTTAGTGTCGAAAGGGCAAATAACCAACTTAGTTTTTGTATAAATGTAGACTAGGCATAGTCCAGACGTATAGAGTGTGAATTGTACACAATTGTAATGACTTGACCTTCTGTAAATTAATGTTTGGTTTTTTTAATTTAACAATTGTAGCTGTGTCTTTTGTTGTGTCCCCAATCTTTGATCTGGTATGAGAGCGTTGTTTACTTTGAATTCTTTTCATTTGGAACTGAATTCACATAAAGCAATGCAAGGTGAGGATTCATTATTTTCCATTAGATGTGTGCATCGACCTTGAGACAATTCCACTTGGTTTTTGAGAGAATGGTATTGTCTTGTAGCACAACCCTATATGTGGTCAATAAAATGTTGAAACTAATAATTTGGCCTGTCTTCTCATTGGGATGACCCCATTGTTCACTATTTCATAACTAAAGTTGGTGATTCATTAAGCAAAAAAGGAATACTATAGGAGATAGTTTAACTATGCAATAGTCAGCAGGGCATCGATTAGAGTGTTAGGTATAGGAATTAGAAGAGATCCAAATTCTTATGGCATTCTATGGTGGATGCGTTGTTTCATATCTTCTGGTTAGGATTATTTCAAGTAGCGCCTTGCATGACACACTTTATAGTGTGAATGATTGGCATGGCATCCTGTCATGCTCGATTAGTCTTCTAAACATGGATACTACAATGCCACGCCTTTAGGCTTTTAGGCTTATTGGTCGCAACGAGGAAATTCATCCTGGAGAGACTGATAATTGTTATTGCCAAATGGCCAGCTGAATGTTGGTGTTACCAAACATTTCCTAAATATTCAGACCAAATTAGATTCCTCACATGATTGATATGAACATTACAAGCCATGGGACATAGTCTTTTGTTTCTTGGGCCAATCCAAATCATTATTGTCATGCAAGGCTTCGTACAAGTTCCTATTAAGCACGTATTCATCGACCAAGGTGTTGGAATCATTGTTGGATAGATAACAGTAGAGTTTCACTATGTTTCTATGGCAAAGGATTCCCAAATTTTCAACTCCCTCCTTGGCTAATTGGTGGTCCCATTCTCCATAAATGTTTACTATTCCTTTTCTCTTTTTTCGAGAATATAACACAAAGATGTGTTTTATCACTAGATCTGATTGTGCCATCCTCAATAATTTTGGTTACAGTATGGTCTCCTACTGGACTGTATGCCATTTGTATGCTAGTGCCCCAATATCTATGGTCGAAAGCTTGCATCCAATTAAAATATGTAAAGTTTTCATTATCTCGGCTGATCGTAGACATAGCCTGTTATTTTTTAGTGAGGAATTTTCCATACATCAATGTTAGTGCTTTAGCTGTCAACCAATTCCCATGAAGAAGTGTGTCGAAAGCATACATGACTCTTGACCATGCTCATAAAACTTTACACTCTAAATGCACATTTTTCTCTGAGTCAAGAGGTATCAGATCGATAGCATAAGTTGTGTATTATAATTGAAGTGATTTCCGAGAGAACAAAGTGGATTTATGGGTGAATCATGGAATGAGAGATAACATTGTTGGATGCATTCCTTCACTAGGGCTTCGACCCATCTCAACCGAAGAGTCTTCAGTAAGTAATATTGTACTCTGGACAGACTATAATAAATCATCATTTCAAATCATCCTGTAATAAACTGAAATTGCAGGGGATATTGAGGGTGCAGCTAAATCCAGTGCTTTTAAAGCCTAGCAAGAAAATATGGTTCATATTTCATAACTCGTTCTTCCCGAGAATGATTGATGGAATAATTGTGAGAGAAAAATCGGAGATATATATATCCATACTAGTAATTGCATATCATTATCGTAGCCAATTCATATTTCACCCTTATTGTTGTTAAGTTTACTCCATTTAATTTTTCACACATACATGGTTTCCCTGACCCTATGCCTAACAAATAAGAAAGGGAGGAGGACATTTCTAAATTAAAGTATGAAAAGAGAAAATAACCCTTCTCAAAGTTTGAAAGATTTTCACTTATTTCTCGTTCAACTTGATGTTTCTATTGAAAATGTACTAATGAAAGTGTTTATGTTTTCTTTGGAAAAATATAAAAAAAAAAAACAAGAAAATGGTTAAGGGCTTGCCTACTCAAAGTATACCATATTTGAATAATCTCCATTAAAACTTTAACTCTCGTTGTAAAAAGATTTATCTAGCTGAGTGTTTACTAGAAACTTGGTGCACTATTGAATTTGAAAGACAAAATTGTGTGAGCCTTGAGAATAAATAAGAATATGTTTTGAGGATGATGATTTCTATAGTAGCAATGATGAAGGTGATTATTGATATCAAGAAAAGGTTTAGTTTTCTTTTCCATTGGTTAACCTTGTCTTCATTTCCATTGGTTTAACTACATATTGGTATGAGAAAGCAAGTTATTGACTTACATCATGATAGAAAATATTGTTGTTCCTAAACCTTAACAAGAAATCAATGTGAAGCATTTCAAGAGATGTTCTTACTATCTAAGGTCATAAAAATGGTGGTAAGCATAGATGAATTTAACATTTTTGTTTGGATTTTTTTCATTTAGTAATTGTATTATTAGTTAAAGATATTTAAGTCTTGAGGAAATTTAAAAGTTTAATTATGCTTTAAAAGTTGTAAATCGGAAATTGTGTGAGGACAAGGAAACAATTGTGGTTAAATATTGTAAAGAGTAAGGAAATTTTGAAACTATGGTTTGACAACTTCGTGAAGCTAAAATTATATCTCAAAATTCACAAGTCTATAATCAATGTTATAAAAAATTATTGGAAAATATAAATTTTATTTTAAATTTTTGAGCATAAGTTTGATAAATAATAATGATATATTCATACAATCCATTATTCTTGTGAAATTACCCTTAAAAACAATTTTTTTTTAAAATAAACTTAAGAAATAAATATTTCTTTACTCTACTAAACTACAATTGAATTGAAAAACTTCCTATAATTCAATATAATTATCATATTAATAAATTACAATAATTTGATTTGAAGGTAGTTAGTAAGAATGAAATAGAAAATACTTAATTAGTAAGAAATTTAATTATTAAAAAAACATTTAATTAACAATAATTAATTATTAAAAAAATATTTAATAACTTGAAATTTACTATAATTCAATAATTATCATATTAATAAATTACAAATAATTTGAATTTGAATGGAAGGTAGTTAGTAAGAAATGAATTAGAAATACTTAATTAGTAAGAAATTAAATATTAAAAAATATTAATTAACAATAAATGTTAATTATTAGAAAATATTAATTAACTTGAAATTTAATTATTAATTCACACTTTAAGTATTTTAAGTTAAATCTAAACCCGTCACGAATAATAAGTTACTAGTTAGTTCATGTAGATTTTATATCATCTAATTATTAATTGAGATATCATGAATATTTTTTAATACTTAATCCTTATCAATTGTTAGTGATTATCAATGTAAAAAAATTGTAAAAAAATTTGCTTTCATCAAATTCAATAGCTCATGTCTAAATAACCCACCAACTATAATTCTAGTGAACATATTAAAATAACCCATCAATAATGGTCAAACTGAAATGTAGTTAGGACCATTTTTAATAGTAAACGTTGTTGCTTCACGTTGTTGTGGCATGCTATTAGCTCAACATTGTGACTTAGGAATAACTTTTATAATTTTAGCCTCAATTAACACTTTAGAGATAACTTTTATGATTTTAGTTTCGATTAACATTTTAGAAAGCTTTTTTTTCTAAACATAAAGAGTTTTTCAAATCAGTAGTGATAACTTTGTTTAGGAATTAACACTTAGAAATATTAACTTTTATGATTTTAGCTTAAGCCTTTTCTTTGAGTTTTTCAAATCTGTAGTGATAACTTTGTTTTTATAGATTATTATATATTAATTTTTTATAAAAGATGTATATTTTTTTTAATTATTATTTATATGTATATGTATATGGTTATGTATTGGGTGAGAATGGTACTTTTTTTTGAATTCGAATTGAGTCTCAGTTTGGCTTGTTGTGGATTGAATGAGACGCAGGGCAATCGTAGTTGTGTAATCTGGTCTTTTGTTTTCTATAAATTTGTGTATATGTCAAGATGTTCTAGGGGAAAATTGTATATATCATTACTCCGCCATAATTGATGCAGCTTCATCTATTTCAAAATTATCATAAGACTTGTTTCAAAAATGACGAGCCTACCGCATGGAGCCCTGAATTGATACAACGACTCAAGAATACTAACAATAGTATCTCAAGAGTGGTTGATTTCTTGATTGACAGTATCCTGGGAGGTTTTATTATTGAGTTCGCAATGGACACGACTGTATCTTACAGTGAACCTGAGCAAATACTTTTCAAGGGTCTGTGAGGTAAGTATCTAAATTCTTTGAAGCTATTGATTAAAATTCTTTTGTGTGAAAAGGGCATACGACAAAGGCAGTCAAATTAATGTTTGGATGTGAGTGTTGGGGCCTGTTGGGCATGGGCCAACTCGGTCCAGTTTTGGTCAAAGACTCCACATTTTGAGGAGCAGAGTTCATGAAGTTCTATTTACGATGTCTAGGGGCTTTAGGGTGGGTCGAAGCCCCTCATTTTGTAACGAGTATCGAGGTTTTAGTTCATTTTTTTGTTGAGTCCATGGTATGTGGACCATGGTTTTTGTAGCAATGTAATGTATTTAAGGACATGTAATTCTTTTTCTAAGATCATCATTAGATCACATCATAGAGAGAGCACAAGTGATAGAGTATTTTGTTCTATGTTTTGTGTCTTAAGAAAAGGCTCCACAGCTAAGTGCATGGAGGGCTTAGAGGATTCTGTAGTTGAGTGCACAAACCACCTACAACTGGGTGCGTAGGTCGAGAAGTTGTATGTACTGAAAGATCTATCTTTATAAATAAGAAAAAATATTGGTGAAGTATTTTTTATCTATATTTGTTATTTGTGTTTTATCTGTTTATGCGAAGTAATTGCAAGTAATTAGTATGTTAGTGCAATTGTTATTGTTTTGTAATGTGTTTATATTAAAATGAACGTGACAAAGTCTGTAGTTAGAATACACTATGTAGTAATGTTATGAATATGAGAAGGATGATTAAAGTACATAAAATTGATGTTAAGAGCCACATCAAATAGTCCCTCAAGGTTGTAGAAACTTGGTTCTACAATCACCCATAGCCACCTCAGCTGAGACTTCAACCTGCTTGTGGGTCATTGCCGAAAGGGTCGGTGTCTGAGGATTTTGTTGGTGTGAAGTACAAGCCAAACCTGGGTCAAGCCCAACTGAGCCAACAAAAGGTTTTGTTTCTAGGACCGAGATCTGTTTTAGGGATGTGTATGTGGCACCCATCAAATAAGGAAATACAAGATTGGGTAGATCAGAAAGAATGAGAATTCGTAGTTTAGGAAAACAAAAATCCGTGATTTTCAACTAATGCCTGGTTCAGGAAGTATCTCTTTAAAAAATAGCACAATATCTTGTTCGTGATGTTTGCTAATGAACTATATGAATGGGTATCAAACTTGACAGAGCATAAGACTCATTTCAAAAAAGATGAGCCTAGCGCATGAAGCCCTTAATTGATACTGTGACTCAAGAATACTAACAACAATATCTCAAGAGCGGTTGATTTTATGATTGACAGTATCATGGGAGGATTTATTACTGAGTTCACAATAGACACGACTATAACTTACAATGAACATGAGCGAATACTTTTCAAGGGTTTGCGAGGTAAGTAGCTAAATTCTTTGAAGTTCTAGATTAAAATGCATTTGTGTGAAAAGGGAGTACTACGGATGTAATAAAATTAATGTTTGGATGAAGAGGGAATAAGTTTAAACCAGAATTGGGGTCTACGCGAAGTGGAAATCGACATAGAGTAGAATGCAAATGAAATAAATTTATTGAGACTGACTAATTTCCCTTGTTAGGTGGGTCTGAGAATGAACAAGAAGGAAGTAATCCCACAACCCCGCAATATTCCCCCTCCCATCTTGAAGGTGATTTTAAGTTAGGAGTTGATAAAAATCAGCACGTCTTTGGGATTTCCCATCCATATACTCCCCTTACCCCCCATTCCTCTCCCCATAATTCCCCTATGCCCCCTCCTCGTCCCCCTAAAACCCCAAGAAGAAAAATGGTTGATGACATTATGATACATATCTTTAGAGGACTTGGATTAGAGGATCTTGAGGAGTTCTGGTGTGTAGTTGATGCAGTATGGAAAGCAAGAAAGATCACTAATAAATATTTAAAGAAGGCACAACTCATCACAATGTTGCAGGAAAGAGCGTTGACATGGTACATGAAGTATTCTGTGACTAATCAGGCTGCTTCGTTCGATGATATTAAGAAAGCATTGATATCAGAATTAAAGAAGCCAAAATTAGAATCAATGTGCATTACAGAGCTAAAGTAAATCAAATAGACAGATACTATGTCTGTGTGGGAGTTAGATCAATGATTGAAGGTGTTAATGGGACAAGTAAGCTTTAACATACCCCCAGAACTGCATAAAGAATGGTTTATAGCTGTGTTGCTGCCACATACTAGGTTACCCTTGATGCAATAGAAAATAGTGACTCAAGCCGAAGCATTGGAGATTGTAATCAAGTTGGAAGCCTTGCTGATTAGAGATACTCATGCATGAGCAGAGAAAATTTAGAGTCAGATAGCAAATTTGACCTTGGAATTGCAAGATCTCAAGAAGGGTAAAGAAACTGGATAAAAAATGTGGTGTACAAAATGAAAAGCAAAGGGCCATTATAAGGATAAATTCCCTGTGTTCAGAGATTACTTAGAAAATGGGGCACCTAATCTAGTAAACCCAAGATCAATTTTGTGGTGTGATATTTGTAGAACGAGAGGCCAACATTGCCATGAAGATTGTTATTTATTACAGAAGTACATGTAGATCCCAAAGCATATTTTTTTCAACTTTTGTAAATCAGTAGGCCATGATGAGAGAAATTGTTGAAATTATGACTTGATGTTGGAGCGCACTACTAATGCTTAAAGATTGCAAGTTGAATGGCATACACATGAGCAACTAGGCTGGCATGCTGGTCGAAGAAGCTTTCAAGGACAAGGATGAGGATGATGAGGAGGAGCTGGTTTAGGATGTGGCCATATTATCTGTTATAACTATGGATAGGCAAGAAACTTTGCAACACACTGTAAGAACCCTACTACAACATACAACTACTGCAAATATTTTGATCACGTGAAAGAAGAATGCCCCATCCTTATCGTGAAGATGCAGGAGAAAAGGAACCAGTAACACACAAAAAATATTCAAATGATCATCACTGAGCCAAGGGAGGATGAACTATGCATCAACATCGTAACAAGGAGTGGAGCTGCAATAAGAGATGATAAAGGTAAGATGAAAGTAGAAGAGACATGGGTAAGAAAGGCAACAGAAAAGGCCCCTGGGTTCAGTATCCAAAAGTAAAGAGAAACGTTCATGGGAGCAAAGCAAAGCTTCATGGATGTTGGGGCTTCAACATCTAGTGACAAACCAAAGTCAATGCTAAAGAAGGACTGCGACAAAGAGTCTACTTCGATGCAAGATGTGATCCAAGTATTTTGAAGTCGTTGAGGAATCAGAGGGTTGGCAAATGGCTCCATGACTTGATAGACTCCTACGTTGATAAAGAGGTACTACGAAGTGATCTGTGCGTAGTGAAAAATTTACATCGACAAAAGAGAGAACCGGGAAGGAAATGAGATTAACTCCGCATATCGGGGAATACGATATGGATTAGGTAATATTGGATTTAGGATCGGATGCCAACTTGTTAACTAAGAAAACTTCATATTTAATGGGAAGACTGAACTTTCAATGGTCACCGATACAGTTGAGGATGGCCAACCAACAGAATATTTTCCCTATGGGAAGGTTACCTGGCATCATAGTAGACGTTGAAGGAGTCTGAACCATTGTAGACTTCAAAGTGATTAAAATTGTAGATGATAACAACCCCTATATAGCGCTTCTTGGATTAGATTGGGGTTTCAATAATTTTTCAATAATTAATTTGAATAAGAGACAAATGATGTTCGAAAAATAATATATGAGGGTCATTGTCCCTTTAGACCCCTCAGAAGGAGTGTGCTATATAGAGCCTATCCGAGATGAGTACTACAACGCATATGTTGAAAACATTTATCAGAAAACATCTAAGGAGGAATATTGGATTAATCCCACTCTAGATGGAAAATTTGGTTGGGAACCGAACAATTCTTACACTTCAGATTTCGAAGAAGAATTGGAAAATTGGCAGAACAGGTTATATGAAGTCTCTACCACAATATCACTTTGCTGCATAACTTTTAAGGTATGTGATATGACTTATTATGATGGGATCGGAGATGTAAGAAAATGTGCAGCAAGGAATCACAAAGTTAAAGGTATTGGTGCAAACAACTAGACAACCGACACAGATCGATCAATTACCGCAGCCAGAGCGATGAATAGACCTGACAATTGGATTGAGGATTTTGCATATATCAGCTGGAGCATTATAGTTTGAATCCATTAAGGACAAAAAGAGAGCAAGAGGGTGGGACTGTGTTAACCTGAACATCAACACACTACCAACTCAGGTATTACACAAGTTCCATCAAAGTATTACAGATTAACTGAAGGAGCGAGAAAAGTGCACTTCATTGTTAAGCACTCAAGTGGGAAAGGATAGAGATTCGCTGAAGAAGGAGCTCGATAAATTGATCAAAGAAATGGATGAAGCATGCCAACAATAGTAGTAGCTAGAGGAAGCTATTGCAAAAACTTGTAGTGATGTTCCGGACGCAAAGCTCCACGAAGAAGAACCGCTAGTAGATAAGGTCGCGAAGCTGACCCTCATGATAAAGGAGTCAAATAATAAGCTCACAAAAATAAAGTTTGAATATGAAATGAATATTTCTAAAATATGCCGTGAAAGGCATCTTCGACACAGTGGCGGATTGTGGAAAGTTACTAGATGAGACTATGCATATTTGGACCTCACAACAGGAGGATCTAAGAATTCATAGGACTGAAGAGGAGCTACATGTGAAATAGAAGTGGTGGGAAGAGACCTTGAGCACTATGAATACCCTACCAGTCTTGTAGAGCCTCGCCAGAATCAATGAAAGGAAGAATCTCCAAAAATAGATTGAAGATCTTCAAAGGAAAGAGAATATTTTGACATAGAGGACTCAGTCGTGGTAAGATGAGGCCCTCCAACTTTCGCAAGCAGTAGATGAAAAGCTCAGGGAGCTACGGTAGAGGGAGAAAGAAGTGTTGCAGAAGACTGTCAGACCAACCACAGAGTCATTACTCGAAGAAGTGCACTGAGAGGAAAAGTAGGTAACATAAATAGTCTAGTAGTACAATGTCTTCTACAACAGCATCGTAGCAAATATCAAGGGCACTACAGCTAAGTGACTCGGGACGAGTCCCATGTGAGTGTTGGGGGCCTATAGGGCGTGACCCAACTTGGTCTAGTTCTGGTCAAAGACACCACATTTTGAGGAGCGACGTGTGTAGAGTCCGCAAAGTTCTATTTACCACGTAGTGTCTAGGGCCTTTAGGGTGGGTCGAAGCCCCTCATTTTGTAACAGGTATCAGGGTTTCAGTTCATTGTTTTATTGAGTCCATGGTATGAGGACCATGGTTTTTTTAGCAGTGTAATGTATTTAAGGACATGTAATTCTTTGTCAAATATCATCGTTATATCACATCATAGAGAGAGCACAAGTGATCGAGTCTTCTGTTTTATGTTTTGGGTCTTAATGAAACGCTTTGCAGGTGAGTGCATGGAGGCCTTAGAAGAATCTGCAGCTAAGTGCACAAACCACTTGCAGCTGGGTGCACAAGTCGAGAAGTTGTATGTATTGAAAGATCCATCTTAATAAATAAGGAGAATTTTTGGCGAAGTATTTTGTATATGTATCTTTTATTTGTGTTCTATCTGTTTATGCGAAGTAATTGCAAGTAAATGGTATGTTAGTTCAACTGTTATTGTTCTATAACGTGTTTATATTAACATGAATGTGACAAAGTCTGTATTTAGAATACACTACATAGTAATGTTATAAATGCTAGAATGATAATTAAAGTATAGAAAAGTGAAGTTAAGAGCCACTCCACGCAGTCCCTCAAGGTTGCAGAAACCTGGTTCTGTAATCACACATAGCCACCTTAAGTGAGACTTTGACTTGCTTGTGGGTCGTTGTCGAAAGGGCCAGGGTCTAAGGGTTTTGTTGGTGTGAAGGGCAAGCTGAATCTAGGTCAAGCCCAACCGAGCCAACATCTTTCCTTATCTACTACATAGTCCCTCAAGAAATCTAGTCAATCCCTTCTGTGTTGTCACTCACCTTCCAAGTTTTGTTGCCACCCCCATCCCCATGGTAAGGCTTCCTCACATCGAAATATACAAAAGCCAAGGCATATCCATACCTTAAAACCATCATATTGGTCATAACATGCTAATGGAAATCAATGGTCACTATTGGGTACTAGTGACCCACAATGGCCCTGCCCTTGAAGTTCTTTACTAGCATACTGTTGCATGTTCCAATTTCTTTTGTTTTTGCTGCTAATACTTGTAGTCGATTTCAACCACCCAACTAGGAATTGTTGTGCTTTCTTTGCCAGGCACATAACTCCCATCAGGTTCAAAATAAATTGAAATAACTTCAAATCATACCTCATTGGTAACCTGTCAATAAGGTATACTTGCAATCATGTTTACTTCCTATCAAAACAAGTCAACCTAGCATCTTTGATCAAATCATCATGTATAAACATATCACATCATGTTAGCTCAAAGCATAACCATCATAGATCAAAATCATAAATCACATGTAACCATCATAAACTGGAATCATAAATCACATGCATAATAAAACTAAAATAATATGTTGATACTTATCCTTTAATCGATCCTTACTTATTCCTTTGTTCTTATTTCATACGCACACTGTATCAGTTACCACAATCGACAAACACCCAGTGCCTTCTCCTCAACTAGGTGCACATATACATAGTGTGCATCACACACATATGACCACACACAACATACAACTCCATGAAATACATGCACCTACATCTGAAATACAACACATACACCTACACCCAGTGTATACAATACAATACATATGCCTACATCTAGTGCATAACATAATACATACACCTGCACTTAGCATACAACACAAAAAAATGCATGTACTACACAAAGTACAACACAAGGAATACACATGTCATGATACCCTAACTACACAATGCACATACATAGTACCACATGTCGGCAACACATAATGTATGACATGCACATAATACAACACATACACCAGTACCATATGTACAACATGTACATAATACCACCTGTACACTGCACCACCTGCAAAACATGTGCATGGAATCCCATTTACACGACACCACCTGCATAATGTGTACACAATGCCACATGTACACCACCACCTATACAATTTGTACACAATACCACATGTACATAGTACCACATGAAAGACATGTACATGACACTACATATACACAATTCCACATGCGTGACATGTACACAACACCACCTGCACATAGCGCCACTTGTACAACATGTACACATTACCACATGCACACATCACCACTTGTACAATCATGCACACAGCACCAGATGTACATAGCACCACATGTAAAACATGCATGCAACAACACATGTACATAGCACTGCATATCCAACATGTACATAGCATCATCTATCCACAGCACCGCATATCTAACATGTGCAGAACACCATATGCACAAAAAACTATATGTATCACCTTGTACATAATGATCACATAACAACATGTACACAAACTATATATATACAACACTGCATGCACACAACATCACAAATGCAACATGTACAATATATACAACATATGCACAACAATAGTACCTCACATCCAAAATCACATTGTCTCTACCAAGAAACATTATTTCTAGTGCCTTATCCATGCTTGTCCCAACATTTCTCTCACCACCCTACTTTCATTTCGCTAATGCATCCCTCAACGTTACCTATCATAACATAAACATAAGCATAAGACAAACATACAATATCAATTCATATCCACATGATACTAACCTCATATATTTTTCATGACTACTCTTCCCAATTGATTCCTCGTAATACCAAAAACCTATTCATGTCATTTTCCTACGTAAGAAATCATTCCTCCACATGAACAATTCTTGATGACCCTATCGGGAAGTGACATGGATACATAGATACATACACATTTACAAGAATTAGCATAAATAATCATGATCCTGTCAGGAAACGATATGCATACATACACATACATACATGTAAACATCAACATAAAATAATAATGATCTAGTTAGTCAACGACATACATATATACATGTATACACATATAGACATCAACATAATCATGATCCCAACATAATTACATAAGGTCAAGGTTAAGAGAAATTCCTTATTTTTTCACAACATGCACAACATTGAGAACCATTGTTCCCAACTTAGCCAAGGCATATGACACCTCAGATCCATTTACTTTACTTGTTCTGGTTACCTTTCTCATGTCCATTTTGTCACTGTCCATTTACCACAATGGACCACAGCAGTCCAACAAACTATCATAATCTTACCTTCCTTTGTGCTTACTCATGCACCAACTTCATCCAAGTCTTACATTACTTTTCGAGTACCACAAAGCTCCCCCGAGCTCCATCAACTTTCCTCTTTCCCAAACAATCCCCAAGACTCAAACAAGAAACAAACAAGAAAACAAACAAGAAGAAAACCATGAAAGTCAATAAAAATATGACACCACAACAAAATGGCAAGGCCTTGCACTGTACATAACAAAACTGCAAATCAAGTTCAAGGAAATCACAAAATACCAAAAGAACAAGAATCAAAATAGACACCATGACTCAATCCCCATGGTTCCCAAGGAAATCTCAACCCGATCCTTCTTTATAATTTCATGGAATTTTCCTTGCCATGCAATCCCCTGCATCATATTTCCATAAACACATAAATTTCAATGCATAAATAAACATAATGACATACTAGTTACCTTACCTTGTTGTGCCAAACATGTTTCTTGCAACTAAACACATCCACGCCATCTCTCAAGGGACTCCAATTCCCTTGACAAATCCACCTGCAACTAGAGACTGGCTAATATACCTGTCAAGTACAAGTTCATGACTATAGTGCATATCCACATAATGTTAGACAAAATCAAGGTTAAGAAGACTTCCTATATGTGAGGCACTCATTTGTTTGGAATTGGGTTTTCCAAACATAGCCAAATGAATTCTTATCCAATTCCTTTCTTTGACCCTTTTTACCTTGTTGCAATCGAGGCTTACTAGGTACTGTCACATCACCCAAATATTAGTTATATAAACATATCAACTATTACCTTGTCACACTAATACCAAGCATGTTTCCGACAACTATTTAACCATGTCAATCACACATTCCAAATATCAAGACAATCATATCTATAAATTTTAAATCGAACTTTACAAACAATCATGTCACAATCCATAGTTAACTCATAGTCATTAGACATAATGCTACAAATGTCACCTACTATACTCAAGTACATATGAACTACCTCAACAGATATATGTTAGTACAATCATCTCAAAACAAGATCATTGGAAGACATACTCGTAATATGAAACTCATCAAACATTCAACTAACTTGCAAACATACCATGTTAAATAAATCAACTAGATGACATGATAGACACCAGAAACTCAACATCAAATAGATGGCATAATCAAGAATGAAGCAACAAGTATACTACATAAGGAAACTCATACCTTAGTGTAACTTAGGGGAGGCTATCTTGTCTGCACAATCAATTTAGTTCGCAAGATATAACTTTAGAACATGTAAACTCAAACATAAATAAGATCATGATATCCATAACACTAACTAACTAACATGTTCACATCATAAAATCATAAGAATTTATTGTTCATGCATAACAATCACTTATGGAAATTCATCACAAATATGTCAGCTCATACTTAATATCATGACCATAACCATCTGCATAGTCCAATCCAAGTTAGCATCATACATATAACATCAAGATATTAATGTTATAACCCTAATCATTAAGTTAACTAACATATAATGACAATCAATTAACATATAACATGCTCATCAACAACATATGACCTAATCATCAAGCTAACTATCATATAGCAACAACAAGTTAACCTGTAGCATACTCATCAACAACATGTAACATGATCATCAAGTTATCTAACATAAAACAAAAATAGAAATGCATACAACCATAGGTTACTATCATTCATGATACATGTGAATGTGACTATACTAATCAACTACCATCTATCATGTATGTAACCATAACATCAAAAACATGTACATAAACCTAATGTATATAAACCTAATTCATATGACATTCCTTAACTTACATACCTGCATACCAAACATACAATACCTGTATGACGATTTTCTCTTGCCTCGAGGTCTAATGTTGCAACTTCACTTTAATGATCTGCATCTCCTATTCTATCTCAGCCAACACATTAGCATCTTAACAACTAATAGAACGATGATGACCTAAATTTTCATACAATGACTTCACAAGGAACTTTTGACCTACTAGTCATACATAACTATAACCAAGACTATACATGCATAACGACTATATAGAGACACATAGAACATGAGTGAAAGACCATATACACACCATTCTATCTAGAGTCCAGTCATCGATGCATGACCATATCGACTACACAAGCCATGACCTCATGCATGAAA
>APFE030845409.1:0-17932 GCA_000404065.3 Pinus taeda
GCATAGGCATGGCATGGGGGAAGGAGGTGTGGGGGGGGAGAGAGGAAGAGGGAGGTGAGAACAAGGGGAAGGAGGTGGGGGAGGAGGTCAAGGGGGTGAGATGGAGAACGAGGGAGGTGAGTGGGGGGTTAAGGATGAGGCGGAGGAGGGGGGCAAGAATGGGGGATGAGGGGTAGAGAGATTATGTGGAGGCAGGGAAGAGGTGGAGGACGATGGGGAGGGGGGGCATGGGTGCGGGTGGAGTGGGGTGTGGGAGATGATTTAAATTTTCAAAGAATAGGCTAGGTTGATAATAAAATGAGCTTTTTAAAATTGTTTAAATGAGTGAAACCTCACTATTTTCAGGACCAAAATTCCAATGAGTTGAATCTTCTTAATTTGGATTTTTGGGTATCAAAATTCTTAGTATTTTAAAATTTGTATTTGAAATTTTAATTTATTTTAAAATCAATTTAAGTAATAAAAGATTATTTGGTTAATAAAATTTTATATTGTTAGAGAATTAAATAATTGAGAGAAAGCTAAATTATTATGAAAACACTTCAGTAGTTGCCAACTCCACTTCAAATTCCTTTAAAAAGGACCCACTCTATCGATGGCTCCTTTCAAAACATAAGCCACTCCCTCAATCACGATATAATGATGAGATAATGATCATTCTAAAATTGGTTTAAAAATAACCCACTCCATCCATACAATGCTATCACACCATTATCCATCACTATCACAATAAAGCAACCTCTAAATACCATAGGTGTTCCAAAAAAGGATTAGACAATTGCCAAAAATTACTAGATATTGTTGCACCAAGAGGGGATTTCTCTGTGAAACAATTGTTGAAGAAATGAGACTTACATCCCTTGAAAAAAATTTCCCTATTTGAGATTTCTCTTTGTAATGGTTGTTTAATATATCCGTTGTAAGAAACCATATATATCGATTGACACATATATTTTATTTCTCATGAATATGTTTTATTGGAGGATGCATGCACTTTGTTAAATTCCATAACATTTTTTTCATTCCCGACTTTGGCTTTGATATTGGATGCTACAACCAATGGAAAACAGTTGGTGAATAGAGTTTAATTATTTGTTCCACAGAGTCATTGCCACTTTTTCACTTCACAGTTTTTATTTGTTGGGTTTTGTTTAACTTCCCATCTCATTGAGCCCAAAGGCTCATTCTACAGTCCACTATGATGTGTAAGCTTGTCCTTCCCTCATCAAAGTTGAAATTTTGCTCGTGTAGACCCCAATAGATTTTTTAAAAGAATCTAAAAATAAAAATAAAAATAATTTAAATAACTATACAAAACATTTAAATAATGTCAGCTCATAAAAAAAATTACACCTCAAGAAATTAGATCTCATTGCGCTCATGTTAAATCCATATTTAAGATGGATATATACTTGTAGTTTACTCAATTTCACAACCAACCTAAGTTTTACCATTTTTCCAGGATTTTTGAATCTAAGATTTCTTGGTTACTACATAGTCATTATTTACTTTAGCAATTGAAATAATGTATCCATCACTGATTAAACTACCCCTAAAACAAAAATCATTTATTTTCAACAATGAAGTTCAACTAAATTTAATATTATTTAAAAAATTAAATATAATTAATTTAAAAAATTATATATTTAAATATTAATTAAATTTTAAAATTAATATGTATTATATTAAAAACACATCATAACATTAGAATGTCTTATAGTTATTTCCCATTCATAAAAAAAATTTGTTTTACCATCATATAAAACATTTTCAATAGAAAAAGGATTTCCATCCTTTATTTCATAATTTATACATCTGTCATTTTATATATAAAAATTTGTTTTAGATTAATAAAAACATTTCAATAGTAAAAAGATTTCTATCTCATTATTTATACAACTCTCATATTAGTGAGTCTAGAGGGTCATTCTACAACTCCATATGATGTGTAATTTTGTCCATTTGTCATAAAAATAAGAATTAAATATTTTTTTTAAATTTGAAAATAATTTTTTTATATAACTATACAAAATATTTAAATAACATATGCTCATAAATTTTAATTAATTTAAAATTAATTTTTTTATATAACTATACAAAATATTTAAATAACATATGCTCATAAAAAAATTTCCATTGAAAAAATTATACTTCTAGTTAAATCTATATATATTAACTCATGATATAATTTTACAATTTTAATTTTGTTGTGTGTGTATATATATATATATATATGTATTATCTTTTAATATTATGTGATGTCACGCTCAAATTCATGATCCACCTATTTAAGTTTCGAACCTTTTAAAATTTTTGCTAGTTCAATGTGTCAATGGTGTGTCGGCGTAAAATCTGGGAGTGGTGATTCCAATTCTCGTTCTTGAATTCATTTTCAATGTGTGAGTATAAAAGTTAGGCGAATTCTCATTCCTGAATTCCTATTGAATGTGTTAGTCGTGTGTCAGCATAAAAGCAGGGAGAGGGAGGGAGTTGATGGCTCTAAAAGTGCATATTCATGTTATGAAAGGAGGGATTTGGGAGAGAGTGAGTTAGTGACTTTTACTTATGCCAATCGGCCTCTGCACATGCTCGTAATGCGAAAATTTTCAGTAGTCATACTAAGATTGTGGTGTGGATGAATGTGTATAATTTTAGCTCTCTTACCGAGGTTCCGGCAATGAAAATGAGGAGAAGAAATTCCTCAATTGGTGTTGCAATTCAAACTCTAGCTATTTCTATGAAAATCTAATGCATAAAGACAATGAACTTTTGTTGTTGCATATATGATTTCTCATGCAAGTGAAGGAGGGATGTGATGCTTTGTATTGATGACAGTGTTGATGGATGTATCAGCCATGAAAACAATGGTGGCCTTGAAAATATTTTCTTGGTGCATTGTACTAGTGAGAAGAACCCTCCACGAAGCTGTGCCATCGGTGAAAGGTATAAGTGTTTCTTGAATTGGGGTTTAGATTTCAATTCTATTCTTAAATTCCAAAGGAAATATTATTTAAACTATAATTCATGAATTCAAAACGAAATGCAGTATGTCATAGCCTAGTTGAGGGATTGGATAATTTTTCTAGTAGAGATGGGTAATTAAATGGGCCACCAATATTAATATAGTTTTTTATCTGACCATTATCATTCTCCTTCTTGATTTTCTCTAAATTAATCAGCTAGCAAACTATTGTCTTAAATTTTTTAATTATCTCTTGGATCTAAGCATACCATACCGTTTATAACATATGAAATGGGTGTGGAATACATGCAACTTAAAGGGTAGTAAAATATCCTGTTGGCATGTGCCATGTTGCAAATTGCTTTATAGAAACAAGCGTCTCCACGACCTCTGCAATTTCTTGCCAACTGTCATCCGTAAGTGAAATCCTCTGAGTTACTGTTGGGATTATAACTCCGGTTTTTATGATTCTCCAGCAGATGGCCCCAAGCCCAACTAGCCTAATAGATATATATTCTATCCTTCTAATTCTATCTGTTTGTCTTGTAATTCCCTCAAGGACCCTTTATGTCTCTCAGAGGAGTCACCCTTTTAATTACATATTCTCATACTTATCTCTTATAATTCTATTCTATTTGACGATCTCTCCCTCTATTTTTTCTTCCAAATACTATGCATGAGAAGTAAGGATATTAATGCTAGGAATACTCATGACACATACCTATACAAAAGCATTTAGATTCATTATTAGTAAAGTAAATCATTTAGGTTCACATTTTCATTGAAAGAATTATATGAAAACAGATTGTTAGAATTCCCAATTTCAGATATATAAACATTATATGTTCTCTTAGAATCCTATTTGGAGAGATCAAGACAAGAAACGAAGAATATCTCTCTTCAAGAAATGTCAAAGGCATTGTATATAGAAATGCATTAGTTTTTCAGAAGTTTTATATGTACTAGATAACTCCACTCCATACTTTTTTTTAAAAGGGTTAACGAACTAAGAGATGGTCCATAGGTTTTTCATTAATTTTGCACAAAATGCATCTATTGGGGTATTCTCTAGTTTTTCTTTTACAGTTGTCTCATGTGAGCATTTTATTGGAGATGGGTAGGTAGAAGAAGATTCTAGTTTTTAAAGGGCATCTCAGCTTCTAAATAGTCATCCACCACCATGTCTTTTCATTTGTTTTCACCTTTGTATCCTAATCGCATATCCTCACTTAGCCCTAAACCCTAAACCCTAAAATCTAAACCCGAAACTCTAAACCTTAAACGGTAAACCCTAATAATTTTATAACATTTTAAAAAACATATTGTAACTTCTATTTAAGTGTTTATTAAAATAATTTACTAAAGTGTTATAAACACTAAACCCTAAACTCTAAGCATTTTATAACATCTTAAAAAAGTTTCTAACTTTTATTTAAGTTCTTGTTAAGAGGATTTACTGAAGTCTCATAAATCCTAGACTCTTAACCCTAAACCCTAAGCAATTTAAAACACTTTAAAAAGTGTTTTTGAACTTTTATTTAAGTGTTTATTATAAGAATTTACTAAAGTCTTAGAAACCCTAAACCCTAAGAATTTTAAAGCATTCTAAAAAGAGTTTTGTAACTTTTAGTTAAGTTTTTATCAAAATAACTTACTAAGGTGTTATAAACCCTAAACCATAAAAAATAAACCCTAAAATATAAACCCTAAATTGAAAAATCTAAACCCTAAACGCTAAACCCTAAGCCTTTTATAACATTTCAAAAAGTGTTTTGTAACTTTTTTTTAGGTGTTTAATAAAACAATTTACTAAAGTGTTATAAACCCTAAACGCCAAACCCCAAACCCTAAACCCTATACTTTATACCCTAAAACCTAAACCCTAAGCATTTCATAACATTTTAAAAAGTGTTTTCTAAGTTTTTTTACATGTTTATTAAAACAATTTACTTAAGTGTTATAAACTTTAAACCCTAATTCCTAAAACCTAAACCCTAATTGATTTATAACATTTTAAAATTTTTTTTGTAACTTTTATTTAAGTGTATATTAAAAACATTTACTAAAGTGTTATAAACCCTAAACCCTAAACGCTAAAGCCTAAGAATTTTACAACATTCTTAAAACTATTTGTAACTTTTATTTAAGTGCTTTTTAAAATAATTTACTAAAATGTTATAAAACCTCAATCCTAAATCCTAAACCCAAAACCCTAATCCCTAAACCATAAATGCTAATAATTTTATGAGTTTCTAAATAAGGGAAGGCGACACTTCAGTTGTGAGTGTAGGAGGGAGGAAATTGTGTTGCATGAGATACCTCGTTTTTTGTTTTTCCACCCTTCTACATAAAAATGTTTCCTTCTATTTATTTTTCTTCATAAATAATCAAGGCTCAATGGGATGAATGAATTGTGTAATATTTAGCAGTGGATGCACACTTAAGTTGGGGTGGTTCATCCCTACACCTTAAATCCTAAACACTAAAACCTAAAAAATATTATAACATTTTAAAAATTGTTTTGTAACTTTTATTAAATGTTTATTAAGACAATTACTAAGGTGTTATAAACCTAAAACCATGAAGCCTAAACCCCAAACACTAAACCCTAAACCAAAAATCTTAAAACTTAAACCCTAAGCATTTTATAAAGTGTTATAAACCCTAAACCCTAAAGCCTAATCCCTAAAGCCTAAACCACAAATGCTTAACCTTAAACCCTAAACCCTAAACCCAAACCATAAATCCTCAAATCTAAATTCTAAACCCTAAAACCCTAAACTCTAAGAGTTTTATAACAATTTTAAAACGTTTATTTAAGTGTTTACTAAAGTGCTATAAACCCTAAACCCTAAACTCTAAACCCTTAACCCTATGTATTTTATGACATTTTAAAAACTTTTTTGTAAATTTTATTTCAATTTTTAATAAAAGCATTTACTAAAGTGTTATAATCCCTAAACCCTAGGCTTAAAACCCTAAATGCTAAGCAGTAAAACCCAAACCTTAAACCTCAACATTTTATAGCATTTTAAAAATGGGTGTGTAACTTTTATTTTAGTGTTTATTAAAATAATTTACTAAAGTGTTATAAACCATAAAACCTAAACCCTAAACCACAAAACCCTAAGCCCTAAACCCTAAAAATTTAATAAACCTTAAACACTATACCGTAAACTGTAAACCCAAATCCATAAACCCTAAACCCAAAACCCAAAACCCTAAATGGTAAATGCTAAGCATTTTATAATATTTTAAAAAGCGTCTTGTAAAATTTATTTAAGTGTTTATTCAAAGCTTTTACAAAAGTGTTATAAACCCTAAATTCAAAACCCTAAACCCTAAAACCTAAACCCTAAACAATAAACCTCAAACCCTTAACTCTAAACCATAAACTCTAAGAATTTTACAACATTTTAAAAATCAATTTGTAACTTTTATATAAGTGTTTATTAAAAGCATTTACTAAAGTGATATAAAACCTAAACCCTAAAATCTAAACCAGAAATCCGAAAACCTAAACCCTAAATCATAAGAATTTTATAACATTTAAAAAACCGTTTTGTAACTTTTATTTAAGTGTTTATTAAAAGCATTTACTAAAGTGTTATAAACCATAAAACCTAAACCCTAAACCCTAAACCTAAAACCCAAGATCAAACCCAAAACCCTAAATCCTAAGAATTTCATAATATTTTAAAAATAATTTTGAAACTTTTATTTATGTCTTTATTAAAAGCATTTACTAAGGTCTTACAAACACTAAACCCTAAATCCCAAAGGCCAAACCGTCAACACTAAACCCTAAGCATTTTATATCATTTTAAATATGGATGTAATTATTGATGAAGTTAAGTATGCCTCCTAGGATATATTCTAGCCATATTCAATGGAATTCTTCCATCAGTGAGAATTCAAATTTTTTCAGAGGTGGTGTATTGTGATTCCTTAATGTGGAGTAGTGTTTGGGATATGGTTCTTTTCATGCCATTATCGATTTATTTCGAAATTATGGTGGCTAATTTTTTTCAAAAGAAAGTGCAATGGATATTTAGAGGGAGAATACTCTTTTTGCTAAACTTATTTTCATCGTTGAGAAGAAGCTTTCTTATTTGTATCAAGGTGTTTACACTATGCTATTGGTAAAATTTGTGTTATGTGGATTGAACCAGGAAATATTAATCATTTTGATATAACATAATTTGTTTTGGTTTCTCAACATTTAGATTTCTTAATATAAATGGATGATTGTCGTTGATATATGTGCAGAGGTGTCTTGTGGCACTAAAATCATCCAGATTTTAGAAGATATCATATGTGAAATTATCATCTACATTACATGCATGACGTTGATAATAAGATCTTAACATGCAATAGGATAAGTGAACTTCCCACTAGGACCATCACAAGGACACAACATAGTCTAGGATGTTGAGTGGCTCTATTGAGGGATTCTTGCTTGTAGAGTGTAATACATGGATTTTGTTTTAAATTACGATATGCTGAGGAGCACTAAAGCTTGGAGCCTTTTTATAGAGAGAACAAAACCATGTAATGAGGAGTGATTGAAATGTGGAACCTTAGCTTGGAGACCCCACCACTTTGGAGGTGGATTCCAAGCACCACATTATGCTTGTATATATTCAATAAATTACTATTGATGTGGATATACCCTAATAGCTTATATTAGGTTTTTGTGCACTTGGTCCATTTTATATTGTTGGGATAACTCACCTATCTTATAAATTGAGGAGAGTTTCCCCATTCTTGCAACTTTATCAATATATAATCAATGTATTTTTGCTGTAACCATATTCTCATAATTTTATTTTGTGATGCAAGGGTTAAATATTGTCTAGACGATGGTCACTAGGGATTGCGTGAGATAAAGTTAAGAAAAGTATTGTAACACTAGCATTGACATATTGCATGACCTAATATTTGTGAGACAAATCCTTAGAAAATAACTCCAACATTTGATGCTAATGAAGATTGTGTCATACATGTTAAATATCTTTTAGGACCTATTTTATGAAATAAAACATTCCAACTGTGAAATTATTTATTTGATGCTATCTTTTAGTGGAGCCTTTGAAGGTCCTAGGATATCTTAGCGAGATTCCTTGATAGCCTACAATATTGTTGGCTAGAAATTGCACATGGTAGATGGTCTAGCTAGGACGTGGAAGGACCTACTGTCTTTTCTAGGGTGCACTAAAAAGAAATGTTGTAATAACTTAGAATGTCTAAGACATTTTTTTAATCTTAATTTATGTCGTAATGTGAATTCTACCCTTGTTGTCTAAAATTGTGTGTTTCATTTCTAACGATTCCACCTATTTTCTTATTTATAGTAGAAAAATAGTGTATTATGAAATTGAGAGTGATGTGAGCGAGGGTCGTAACAAACTCTCCATATCAACGTCCAACATCACACAAAATCTTAATATTTATTGTATTAACCATGTAAATCAATTACCATGTTGAACAACAATTATGTCATGATCACATTCATTCATTTGTAACTTTTACGAGTTAACGTAGAACAAAAATGTTTTGAAGGATTTAAATTCATATTCCACTATATATTGCAAATAATAGTATCTATTTTGAGAGATTTTTGGATGTCTATCACTTCTTAAGGAAGAATTAGTAACCTAAAATACTTCGAAAATCCCAATATTAGAATTTTTCTTCTTTTCATCCAACTTTTTGATGTAGAATTTGTGGACGTTACACCAAATAACCTTGTAGTGTTTTAATTGTGTAATGTCATGCATATAAAAAATTCATTCTCAGTTCATAAAAATATTTATACCTATAATTTATGGAAATTAAAAAAAAATAGATGATACAAATCAATATAATATTAAAAATAAATAAATAGTATGGGTGGACATAATACCCTTTTTATGTTTTAAACTATTTTATAAATCAATTTTTTTCTCATTATTATTGGTGTGTACCTCATGTTCAACTTCATTGACTAATGTAGTCACACCATGTCATGATAATTGACCATAAATTTATTTTTTCCATCATTCAATCCATTCCATCATCCAATCAATGTTTTTTTTAATGTATAAATGCAATGCGTCCTATTGTCATCCAAATATACTAAAATAAACAATTAACATATAATTAGTTACTAGAGTATATCTTCATAATAATGGATTATGTAGAAAGACTAAAAATTAAATAAGTACAATATACTAAAAAATGTCCAATGCATTTTAAGTCTCCACCATGTGGTTGCATGTCACATTTCTCATTCCATATTTACCCAATAGGGGATCCCCTTAAGATGGTGGAGATTTCAATCACGAATTAAGATCCAAATAGACATGCAAGTAATTCATATTGATAGCCACCCATTGGCATTGAAAAAACATCATGAAGTGAGGCTCACAGAGGTTCCTGCTACTAACCGACCTTAATTATAATTAATGATGGTTGTCTTGATACCCTCGAGCCATGTAAGAACATGTGAATTTATGTTAATTGATGAGGTGATATTTTATTACTTTCAACAAGATGATGGGGGTGGGAGTAGCTCCATTGGTTTAGGCATGGGACCTAGGGATTTACCTGCTCAAACTGGGGATCAACTGAGAATTAATATTGGAAATACTAAATTGTATAAGATATAAGGTGATTCTAGGATCATTCCAACCTTGTCCAGTCAAAGGACTCATTTGACTCTTTAAAAGAAGTTTCCTTTTGGTTTTACAATACTAGGTGGTAGAAAAAATAGTGCTCTTGGTCAAATGATACACACTAGAGAAACAACGAGATGTACTAGGAAATATTTTTCACAGAGGGGTATGTCAATGGTTTATACATCACTAAGCTAAGTTCACTATATATGTCTTGATATCATCATCTATGTATTCATCTTGATGGGGGTTAAGAACTACCATAGTTCATCAATATTGGCCTTATTCTAAATTAACCATGGACATTGGATCTTTATTTTCTTGATTGATATTACGATTGTTTACAAGGTTTTGGTTTAGTCCAGGGTTTATTTCTTGGTGATGCGGTGAATTTTGCTAGTGGGTGGACTAGAATACATAGACCCATCTAGCATTAATTGGTTGTCCTCGTTTTATAAGGACCTTGAGTTTCTGGTGTTTTGATGGAGGGTTTGGTGTGTTTATCGACTTAGGTTGTGAATGTTAGCCCTAACCACTTATATATGTCTATGATGTACATATTCAGGTTATGGGGGTATTCTATTTGGGTGTATTGATTTATTTTATGGAAATAGTTGTTTGGTTTGTAAGAATTATTTTTATATAGCTTCGAGTGCAATGCTTTATCAATGAGGTAGGGATAGAAATGGAACTATAGATAGGGCTCAACAAGGATGACACCTTGTGGGAGATTCGGGCATGGTGAGACCCTCTACCCCATTCTAGCCCACACCGTTAGTATTTAGGACTTATTTCCTTGCAATACAACCTTATTAGGCAATTTTGACATATCACCCAACCTATGGAGAAACTGAATAAAGACTAACATGAAGACAATAATACAATTGTTAGTGTCATGAATGAGTTGTAAATAAACCATTCACATATTCCTGATTGTTGGGCTAGCATGCAAAGGGTACAATCGCTCTTATAACATAAATTGGATCACTTTGAAGGGACACGGGCTATATGGCGAAGCACATCCACTGTGACATTAGGCCTCCTCCATCACCATGATATAGACTGGAGCATAGTGGCTATGTAAAGTCATATTATTTGTAATTGTATCTAGGAGCATCTTGATATTGAAGGTATTATAATATAATGTGTCTTTTTTATTCTAGTTAAAAAATTATTTTTGGTAATTGGCTATTATTTTTGGTAATTAGCTACTGGCCATCAAATAGGGTATGGGTGAGGAAAATAGGATCATAGAAAATTATATAAACTGATGTAATCTTATGAAATAATAAAAGTTCTCCAATTAACAAAAAAGGAAAAGAAACATCTATAGCCATGCAAGAAAGATCACTAGTTTATAAATAATGACACATGTGGAAAATGTTAATGACTAAACAACTGAATGGAATGACATAAATTTGGGGATAAACTTGTTACAAACATTCATTGGATTAGAGAATGATAAGAAACTAAATGATGAAAGGTTTTCTATTATATTTTATTTTAAATTTGCAAAAACGTAAAAAAAATAAAAATAAAAAAAAATCATCAGTATTTAAAAAAAATATATACATATGTGGATTGGCCAATTATATGCATCTGTGAGTTAGATTGGTATAATATAATGAAAGAGGATGCATTATCAATCTATAATTTATATTTGCAAATGAATTTTGGTTTCAAATATATACTTTCATAAAGTTAATGGATATATTTGGATTCAAAATTTTAAATAAATTATAATGAAAAAAGGATAATTTAAAAATAATTTCTACAATCACATTAACATTCTCGTAAAATTTACAAATTAAATTTATGTTTTAAAGATTTTTTTATTTAAATAATGTTCGAGACTATATATGTTTTGTTGGAAACTTGTAAAAGTATGCCACTAAATAAAAAATTTCCCTTGTACTCTTATGAAACCAAGATATAGACTAAAAAACATATATCATATATGGGAACCGACCAATTTCTAGTTTCACTTATGATGTCATTAATCATTGAAGTATGGATAAATGCAACATTAAGAGAAAATTAGATAAAAAATGTTTCAATATTTTTTATAAAAACTTTGTAAAATATAACATCAATAAATGGAATTAAATATTAAAATATATTGATTGCATGATTGGTGCTCTACATCCTCGTATAAGGGAGATGTGTAATTACTAGATGCTAGATTTAATTATTCTCTCAAGGGTATTATTTTTATCTTTGTCTCAAGCATATTTTTCAAACATTTAGCTACACATGTGATTATTTCATTCCATGAATTGTAGCACTAATGTGTATGGTTTCATATTCATAGAGATATGGATATAAATAAGATATACAATCATTGAAAATATACAAGATTCTTGTTGAGATATAGAGAAGTTCTTAAAAATTATTTGGCGAGCTAGTAACTTATTAGCTAGTGCTTTCATTTATACTACTATGCTTGATTGCACCAAGAATAAAAAATACACAATCTTTTGAGTGGTGTAAAACTTCTAGGAGACTATGGATCTTTGAACTCAATGGCCACTGATTATGTGTTGTCACCAGATATCTGCCTCCTACCAATAGAAGTTGTAGAGTGAGAGAGTTTACCAATCATATATCTATCTCTAATACCAATAATATATCTATGTATAATGGATAAAACTTTAGAGGGATTAATAGAGATGTAAACATGCATCTTCACCTAGAAAGTGAAATGTAGGGATTGTTTGAGGTAATGAAAGTTAATTTCCACTTTGTTGTTTTAAACTGGTCATAAATCTAGTTTAGTTGAAATATCAACATAGAAATGAATTTTCTACCCTTTCTTTAAAGGATGAATTTTTTGTTGAAATATATTTATGTCAGTAAAAATAATATAATACCAAACAAAACACTTTATTTTATCCCTCTTCTCTAAAATAATTAACAACTACATTTTCAACGTTTTTGGTGAAGAGAAGGTAAATAAAATATCTTCTTAGTTATTTATGTTGTTATTTGAATTATAATTTTGATCGTTTACTTCAATCCAAAATTCATGAGTATCGTTGAAATTATAATTTCAAAATAATAAAATATAAAGTTCAACATTTATACGTTTATTTAAAACTAAACAATATTATCTAAAATTACATAATAGTTTATGCATTTTGGTCACCATTTTATGTTGCAGGCAAAACAAATATGAGGACTATTTCTTTCTATGTATCAGTATTAATCGTATTATTTATATGATTTTATGTGATAGACACAATTACATTTAACACCCTTAACATTATCATAGTTATATAACTTAATATTAAATGTTAGGAGACATCAATTCATTCTTTATAAACATCCATATGATCCTTATAATACATATGGTATAAAAAAAACCCTAGATGCATCTTAAAATTCAATCTATTAGGCTAATAAATTGATTACGCCTTTCTAGTTGCAAAACATTCCCCAAGGTTTGCACCCACAAAAGAGGCTTGCACCTTGAAATATTTGATCTAGATTTAGGGTAGATCTAGGTTTTTTCACCTACACGATAAATTATATTGTGTTTCTTATAAAGTTTTAGCGGAAATGATAAAAACAAAGTTGCTAAAAAAATAAAACCTCGAAAACAAATGTAAAATGCAAACGACGAACTCTTCGTTGAAAGGGAATCGATATCATTATGAAATATTTGTAATATATTCATTTAAAAATATAAAATTAAATATTACTCAACATCAAATCTTCAAGTGTTACTTACAAAAAATGATCTAAATATGTTTACACAAATATCATTGAGGGTAAAATAAATAACCAGAAAAGTATTCCTCCATAAAGTCACACATGTTCAGTAAGATAAATGTATAGAAGATAAACCAAGTAGAAACATAATTTAAAATAAATAAATTTCTAAGAAAAGATCCACACAATAGGCATTTCATGGTGTGTAATCATATACATGACCTAGAGAATCATTAACAATGTAAGGCCATTCCTTTGCAAAAGATATATTCAACCACACAAATTTACATAAGATAGATAAAATGATATTGACACAAAGGAGTTTTTTGTAAAGAAATCTAAATATCTCCCAAAAGGAAAATGTTTGCTACACAGTGAAATTAAAAAAAGCATTATTTATAAACGAATAAATTAAATAGAACCCTATTTTTTTCCCTTTCTAGCTTAAAATTGTTAATGATCTATTCAAACAATGTAAACAATAATACATTATATAGAGAAATTTCCTATCCTACCATGAAAATAAAATCGACAAAAGCTAAAGTTAGCATCAAATGAATCAAATGAAACCATAGAGTTGTTTTTCATATCATTTACAATTTTCAATGATCGATTCAAATACCATACAGCCCCTTTTTCCTCTCCCTCATCTCTGGAAATTCTATGCGGAAAATAACAAAAATTTTGAAGATTCAACACTCCAAAGGTTTTAGAATAAATTCATGGTTCTTGTCATTGGAGTTAGGGAATAGAGATTCATGAGAAAAGATAGGAGATGCTATTTCAAAAAATCCTTTTTGGAATAAATGTCAATGAGAATATTACTTCATATGCTTAATGAATGCAAAATGTGTATGAATATTTTGAAAGAACGTCGACGGGTCAAAATACGCCCTCCCTCATTCGATACCTTTTGTCTCTCTCTCATTCTCTCTCCAACTCCCTATATCTCTTGCTATTAGCTGTCACTCCTGTCTCTCTCTCACATTATTTCTCTCTGACCCTTACTATGTCTCTCTCTCACTTTGTCTGTGAAATTTTATCCTTTTCTATATCTCTTTTTCAATATGTCACCTTTTCCCTTTCCTCCCCCTTTCTCTTTATATTTCCCTCTCTCATTACCTCCAAATATTTCTCTTTCTCACTCTCAAAATGTCTCTTTCACATACTGTGACATTATATCCTCCTCACTCTCTTTGTAAAACTTTTCACCTCTCCCCCTCTCTAATTCTGCCACTCTCATTTTCTTACTTCCTCTCTCATTCTCTCTCTTTTAATACCTCTCTCTCCCCTATCTATATCTCTCTACCTCATTCTCTCTTTTTCTATCTCTCTCTCTTGATGTCTCTCTCACATTCTCTATCCTTGTCTCACTTTCACTGCCTCTCTTCCCACTACCCTCTCCCACTTGCACTATGTCTATCTCTCCCTATCCCTCTCTCTCTCTCAATATTCCCAACTCTCTCTAATAACCCTCCCCCCTTCTCTCTCGCCCCCTCTCCCTCTCTTTTCGTTTCCCGCTTTCTCTCTCCCTTTCTTTATGTCTCTTTCACTCCTTCGCTCTTTCCATTTATTCCTATATCTCTCTCTTCCTCTCTCTTTTTATGTCTCATCCTCTTTCTCATTCTCTCTCCCCCTTGACTCTCTCTGTCTTAACATCTATCTCAGTTTCTCACACTTTCTCTCTTTGAGCCACTCTCTCTCCAATTCCCCACTCTCGATATATCTCTCTCCCTCCTATTGCTTCCTCCCTCCCTCGCATAATCCTAAACCTAAAACACAAATATTAAATCTAATTTATAAACTTGACTTGACTTAACATTACTTAGCATTAAGTGAAACTTATTCTTTTAATAAATATATATCATCATAATATACAATTTTATAGACATTATAAACTTAAAATCTATTTTACAATATCAATAAAAGAATCAAACCCCATAATTCTATTTAAAGTGTATTAAAAAAAAATAATAAAATAAAGATATTCATTCTAGCAATTTTTATTTAAAAAAATACATTATAATATGAGTATTTTTAATAAAATAATAAATATACTTTAAATGCATGTCAAATAAATATACATTTCCATACATAAAAAGAGAAGGATTCACAAAAAAAAATAACATCTCACATAAATATAATAAAAATAAATTAATATTGACTTACAACAAAAATATATATTTGATCATAAACACAATTGAATGCTATCATAAACACAATTGAATGTGCTTGCATCTTAAACAAAACAAAACTGAAAGTGATAATGGAATAACTATTTAATGAATGTTGTAACAAGGCACAAATAGATACTCTATTTGTAAAAACAATTTAATAAAGACTAATTCAGGCAGTCACACGATCTCATTTGGTCTAGTTTGGTTTGGTTTGAGACAGAAAGTCAAACTTGCCCAATGACACAATATAATAAGAAATTCAAGGCATCTACCAGTATAGAGCCATATTTAAGCACAAATTTAACATGAGCTGATAGAGATCAAATTTCCTGTGCAAAGTTTTTTATAGTGTTAAATACAATATGTTTGCTTAGTGTTTAAATTGTATTTTTGAATGATAAATAGAGTATACATATAGGAACAAATAAACATTTTTATATATACATAGATGTATATCTAGACATTTTGTCAAGCAAATTAAAGTAGTTTTTATTATTAAATATATTTTTCAGTATATGTCCATATTAATTCTTGTTAAAATATTTTATTGATAACCCACATTGAATATTTTTTTATATATAACATTAGAATGTTTTATTTCAGAAAATTTATTTCTATATAAATATATATGAAGTTCATATCCACATAAATTACTTGAGATAGATCTTCAAATAGTTTATTTAAATCTCTTGTTGAAATATTTTTGAAAAGTAAAAGATTTAAAAGTGTTACTCATATATTTTTTACTTTTATTGATTTATTTTTATGAGAGGCTACATTATTTTTCTCTTTAAAACATAATTTTAAATTTTAAATTTTATTTTAAAAGTGGACCGACCAAGAAACGAACTTACAAATCCCCCTATACAGGGCTTTAGAATAAGCCTCTCTTCTAAACTAGCCTCTTAGCTTAATGATAATATTGGTTTAGATCATCAATAAAGAGGAGAGTTGTCTAAATATATTGAGAGAAGAAACTAAAAGGCACCTCTACATTCCAAGAAATTTAAGTTTCAAAGCTTCATTTCTATCAATTTACAAATCCATCACTTACCATGTAAGCATAGTTGTAGAGAATCAAGGAATACTTAGACATAGAGCTAGATTCTAGGCTTAACTAAAACTCAGAAGAATGACTTCATCTAAATATGAATACATAAATGCATACTTGTTACAACCTTAAAAAATGTGTTAACGCACACACATAAGTTATTGTAGTGGTTTGTATAATGTGATCTAAGTTAAAATGTTTAGTTATAATCTTTTTCCCTTATTGCATTTTCTGAAGTTGGTTGAATTGTATTATAATAATTGGTCCTAGGTATAGTTCTTTCTTCATTTTCTCAATTGTTATTTTGTTTTTTTTTATAGGCTTTACATATATATATATATTTAATAAAATATATTCTTTAAATAACTATTTAAAACATAATAATTTATTTTAGCATTTAAGTATTTATTTTATAATGTGTAGGTTTTTTCTGAAAAATATGTGTTCTAAATATTTAAAAAATTACAAATTAAAAATTCATATTATTACTAAATTAATATTGAATATTAAATTTTAATCATAATTAACCTAAAACATATTTTTGAATATCTTTAATAATAAAATTAAAATTAATTTTATTATTTTATTTAAAAATAAACCATACCTAAAATAATAGTCAAATCTCTACCATACTCAGAATATTACTCAGAATATCAGTCAAAATAAAAATATTGAAATCTCGTACACAGATTATCATGAACAAAGAATTCCTCAAGATCGAGGTGTATTAAATATATATTCATAAAAAAAAATACATAATGTCCAGAACTTTGCATATCATACTTTCTTTATTTATGTTTTTATGTGGGTTTTTTATTTTATCCATTCATCGCCGTCAAAATTTCTTGGACCCAAACTATGGTATAAGATGGAACAAAGCGGTTGATATTAACCTGTAGATTTTTTTGGATCTTTAAAGCAAAAGCTAGGCCGATATTTTTTAACTTCTGATTTAGTATTAATATGTATAACGCTTTGTTTAATTATATCTTCTGCTGCTTCAGTATTAGTACATACATTGCGTGACAATCCGAATTTTATCGTACTCTTGCGTGTTTGTATTTCTCGCAGAACTTTTGGTACACAACATTTGATCTCGTTTACAACCAACGCATCTATGCACTGGAATCGTTAGATAATTTTACTTCGCTATATGGAATCGTTACGATAAGTATTATATTGTATTATGAAACCGTTGAAACGAATTTAAACACACATGCACAAGTAGTGGTTGCCCTATATGACAGGTAAATAGAGTAGTGGGCGCTTGGATGACATCCAAAGTTCAAACGGATTTATCACAAGTAATGGGCGCGTGTAGGTTGTTATAATCTCTGACATATTCTATTAACCTGGAGTTTGTTATAGTGGTTGC
>APFE030845428.1:17932-62526 GCA_000404065.3 Pinus taeda
AAGTTAAACACAAAGATTAATGAAAATCTTTTCTGCTCTGGTTGCTCAGGGCAGCCAAGATTTCAGTAAGGAAATCTTGTGTGTTTAAAGTGAATATATAATGACACTCGCCAACACGAAATAAGACCAAGACTTCTTGCAAATCAAGGAGAAGTTAGAGTAAAGACACTTGCTGGAGAAAACAGATAACTGCTACTGACACAAATGACTGTTTAAACTGACAGAAAACACCAGAAACATTCCAAAGATAAAAAGTTTATAAATCTTGAAAATTGCTGAGTATACGCGACTGCACTTAGTGCAGAATGCGTGTATACGCTACTGTTCCTGAGGAAACCTGCGTATACGCGGGTTTTCTTCAGGCAACAAGCGTGTATACGCTTCTGTAACTAAGAGAATCAGCGTGTATGCAAGCTTTCAAGAAAAATAAAAAAGAAAATTCCAAAAACTGGTCAAACTATAAAATCAGAAACAGACAAAACAGAATCAATAAGCCAGCAAGTCACTGAGCCCTGATAGGCTTGACAAACACCCAATAAGGAACAACAAGAATGTTGTTCCCCAGCGGAGTCGCCAGTTCTGTTGCGGGAAATTCTCCCCTAAGGTTCTTGGGTGAAACCTTAGCAGACGGAAGATTATCTAAGTTAAGAAACACACACACATACAACGTTTATGCTATAAATAACTACCTCTAGGGTGAGAGGGGCATACCTGATGTCCTACGTTTGGGTAGTTACTCAAGGGTGCAAACCCTTCTTCACGTCCCTTCTGCTCCTTGGTCCTGTAAAAACCACAATTCCACAAACTACAACAGTATATGGACAAGATTTTTACATAAAAAATGATCTTTATGTTATATGAAAGGATGAGTTAGTTACAAACTTATAAGCATCTATTCAAGTATGAACTTCACATATAAATATCATTAACACAAAGAAAAGAGCGTTTCGGGAACAAGACGTGTTTCTTTATTAGATAAATAAAATAATATGAAACAAGAGCAATTTCACCTGAATCTGCTTCTGCAGGCTCCAAGCTCAGCCTCCTTCTAGATCCGTCCCGCCTCAAGCCACAAGTAGGTCGCCTTCCATTACTCTCTCCAAGATGTGATGGGAAAAAATGAACATCCAAACACAAAGGAAACAAGGGTTTCCTATACAAGATGGGGGAAGTGCAGAAGGCACAAGGGTTTTCAGACCTGATCAGGGGAATAGAAAATCAGTATAATAACTTTGCTCAATGATTTCTCCTCCTTAGGCTTTCCCCATGATGTCTTTTTGTACCAACTCCAAGGTAGTTTTTTAGTTAGGAATTGGTTGGGGACAGTTGAGGCCACGGGCACTAACAGGTGATCAGCAGGTAAAACCCGCGATCTCCGCCCGAAAATAAGGAATTTTATATTTTTTTTAGTGTTTTAATACATATACGCGGGTTAGCTATGTAGAACCCGCGTATACACGCGTTTAACTCAGGGCAATGTCGCGTACAGGGAATAAAACACTGTTTTTTAGATATATGACCAGGTCTAGAAGGAGGGGTTGCCCTAGGCCATGGCTGAAGCATCACAAACCATACTGGTGAGATTTGGAGCTATAACAGACTGCTACCTAGAATTGCACAATTTCTGGCTTGAGCTGCAATGTTGGGCTAGATTGTGCAATTTTCACAAGGAAGGTAGTCTGATTGTATTGTGCAATTTCTAGGCCCAACAAATTACCAACAGATTTGCACAATTTCTGGAGGTAAGGTTGGTTCTCCTCCAGAATTGTGAAATTTTTTGAGGGAGTTTCTCAAAGAGCAAATCGCTTAAGTTCGGAACGTCATCATGTGAGGGGGGTGAAGCAAACTGACATGCACAGGATGGCAAGCTACTGAACAACCAATGAAGCATATGTACTTGATAGTGCAAGATATGCTCTTAAGGATGGCTGGTAGGGAGGCTACAAAGCAAAGCGAAGGAAAACTTTTGGAGGGTTGTTGTAGCCGCTACAACACTTGGCGACACATTGGTATAACTCCATCTCTCTGAATGGGCCTTGTTCGTGAAAAGCAGGTCTAACACCTCTGGAAGTATTGTTTAGATCTTTGTTCGTCTTGGTTTCCATAATTTCTTGATTGTACGATGTAGCATCTTCCAAGCTCTTGGTCAGACAACACACATTCCAAGACAAGACAACATAGTTTTTTTTATTGGGGATGAGGGGTATATTGGTGCACAAGACATATGGCCTTCAGAGTTTTAGTTCTATCTCTGTTGTTACTTCGCTACCATCAGGCCTGGACAGTACCCTGGCAAAGTCACACAGGATCACAAGCATCACTCCACTATTAGCAATCTTGGTGAGTACCCTGGTGGAGTTACTTGCATTATCACTATGTGCTGGACGCCTTTCTCTTGTTTCACATTAATCATTTTTCATCGTTTTTTTCAATTTTTTTCACATTTCCATTTTTCCATTTTTCATTTTCATAACTGTGCATAACACTTATTCATTTAAGAGGTGGAAGAGGGACCTCGACCTATTGAAAGCAGAAGGGGTTGTTCCTTCAGAGAAGTAGTTTATATATACCTCTGACGTGCTTGTCAAGGTTTTCCCCCTCACCTTACTTTACTTGACTGAGTTGACAAGGATTAACCCAAAAAAACCAACTAGAGTAGGTGACAGTAGTTAGCATGCAAGTGTTGTGTTTTCACCAAGGTTGACTTTGAGTAATACTTATTTTCCATTGTTGTATCATGGACTAAAGATAACAAGTTCTTCATACAATGACATGATGACAAATAACCAAGTATTGATAACTGCACAAGTCCTCTTGTAATTTACCCAGCCTATTTCAAGGGTCACGCATGATTTCATGTGAAACTAACCTATGGACGTAAACGAACATAAAAAAAAACAAAACAAAGCAAAAGAAAAAGTGAATGCGTAAAAAAATAAAGTAAGAAAACAAGAAAAACCAAAAAAACATGAAAGTAAGAAGCAAACATGCATGCAAGAAAACACTACTCCTACTCCTACTCCGAAGGTAACGATGCATGGGTCTGCTTATGTAAAGTGATACCTCCAATGCAACCACCGATGCATTGGTCGGCCCATGTTGGTGAAGGCATGGTTTGCAAACAACACAGCTGTGCATCCAACAAACATGAAAGATATAAAAGTAAAGCTAAACACACTATGGGTTTAAACACATCCATAGAACATGAGTGAGTGCAAGCGTATGACATGAAATCCGTGGACTTACCAAGGTGTAGTGCAACACTGCATGCAACTGTTAAACGTATGCATACCTTTGATTATGACATACAAGCAAATGAAAGAAATAAAGACAACTTACATCGTTCATGTGTTCTTGCTATGTAAGAGTCCTCCAATGCATGAGCGATGGGATCGTGCAATTCGAGTGGAAGAAGCATGATCTATGTGTGAGATTGATCTTCAATGCATACAAATGAGTGATGAGGAGTCTTGGGTGTTTCAAGAATTTCCTGATCGAAAGTGAAACCAACCTTAGGACAACGAGGACCTTGCAACCATAAGCTCGGGATTAAGTGCCTTGATAGTCTCTGGGGTTTCTACTTCATCGATAGATAGATCGTTGTAGACCAATTTCTTAGATAGATTAATAAGGATTGAATCAAAATCATGATCATATGAAGAAGTAGAGAGATCATGACAACCAAGATCAAAAAATTTAGGATGTTTGTCGACATCCTCATGATTTGATGATTCACACAGAGGGGTAAATGAGAAGAAAGAATGTTTACCCTATGTGTTTTTGGAAAAAGCAGATGAAAAATCAAGTGGACCTTCGATGAATGATTTTTCCTCTCCATTGTAGGATGATGCACTAACATCCGGTGTTTTTTTCGAATGATCAACAATGGATGCATCCGTAGACAGAGATACACATGCGAAATCAGGGATGGCATAATCACCAAGGGTGTCAGGGAAAAATGGATGAGGCATGGACAAAAGGAAATCATCCTTCACCGTAGGTTAATGTTCAAGCTCCCAACCATACTCTTCATGAATGAAAATGCAGGTTGGTTGTTGAACAACAACTCCATCGATAGCTTGATCCTTGCTCACAATAGATTGTAGAGTCTAGAATGGAAGAACACAGGACAATGCAATCTGGAGGATCATTAGAATATGAATACAGAGGTTGAGGTACAAAATACATGTGATAACCCATGGGATTTGCAACCAAATCTACATGGAAATTGAGAGAAGTGATGTTGGGAGAGTGTGAAAGTTGAATGGATGAGTGTGCATGCTGTCCCACATCACTTTGCAGAGGTGGAGTTGTTTGATGAGGGGACAACGAACAATCACTAGTGACAGTGACCATGTCCGTCTGTGATTGTGCAACTCCATCACCGAAGTATGTTGAGCGAGGCTTGGGCTTGAACTTCTTAGGATTGACAGATTTGGTAAGACAATATTCAAATCTATCCATGAGATACTGTAATTTCATCTGACTTTTTGGAGCTTGAAACTACAATACACGGAGGTGGTCCCAAAACTCCATAGGAAATTTTTGTGGGTTCTTCTATTGTTTTAATAGTTTTTTGTCAAGAGGTTATGGATCAAGATGATTAAAATTAGATTCAATGAGATCACATAATTGATCAAGTGAGTGCATGTTGTCGAGTGGCAGACTCCAACACCACTGCAGTGGGAATTCGCGAAGTGTGTATGCAAGCAACACGCTAACCTCTTTTGCATAGAACTTGTCTGCATCCTCAAGGAATGCATAGAAGTATTCAAATTACTCAAGTCAGGCTACTTCGCCCTCACCATCATACGTGAATTTGGACAAGAGATCAGAAAACTCCCCCACGGTGTTGAAATTTTTGGCATGAAAAAGTCATCATGGAGGGATGAGTGTGATAATATACATGATAGATGTGCAAATATTCAAAACTGGATGAGAGGACACATCTTGTCATCTGCGCCTCCTTCTAGCACCATAAATGTTGACGGTGCTAGTCTTGCCAACATGTTAAGGGATCCACCTGGTAAGAAGGCCCAACGAAACCTCAGACCGTTTGGTGTAAGAGTTTGAGTAGTGGGTTATAGAATATCACCTTGAATGTGGTTGCGCGTAGAGGCAAACAAGATGTCCATGTTGGTAGCAGGGATGTGACACGCATAGCAAGCTAAGGAAGGTGCATGAATGGTTCTAACACATGGAAGGTGGAATGAGTGCGCCCCTTGGAAACCTGTGTAAGCACACAACTTGAAAGGGAACACATGAGAAAAGATGCATAACAAGTTGGAAGGAAGGTGAACCAACAATCCAAATTGATGGTTAAACCAACAACACATTTAAGTAACATTCATACATACATATACAAAAAGAGTCTATGCATACATGCGTAAGCAAACAGATACATATATTGTTAGAGTAAACAAGTTAAATGAAATACAATAACAAAATATGCATGAAACGCGTTGGTTCTGTTATATTAAGAAGTGAAAGTTCTAATCATACAATACAACCATGAGTGACCACTAGTCCTGATAACGGAACTTTACAGTCGCTGCTGCTTGCTCCTCCAAAGAGATGTACTAGATCTGCACTATGGAGAAGCCAAGGTTCATTACAATACTCTCCAAGCTTTCTCTTAGATACTCCTATCGAAAGTTTGGTTGACCAAAAGCCTCTAAAATGAGTTACAAGGTACTATATATAGCAAAGGGTGGGGTGACCCTTGACATTCCCCTTTGTGATTATTCACCTACACTTATGACTCTTCAACTCCTTTATGATTATTACATGAAAGAAATCACTATGACTCGGACAACTGTGGGAATACCAACTCTTCAACATCCTCATGATGGTTGACAATGGTGAACTGATGACAAGCTTGGTAGTCCGCGATGGTGTCTGTGTACTCTGTGGTGGCATCTTTATGGAAACAAAATCTTGCCTCTGTTGCAACTAGGTACACTGCTTTGGCTCCTCTGTCTAGCCCATCTAATAACAAGTGCATCGTTGTCTTGAGTGTAACTGCACCAGCGACATACTGATGCATGGTGTCTGCACTGGTCACCAAGTCTGCGCTCGTGGCTATGCGCATCAACTCATCAAATTACAAGTCCATCTCCTGTCGAACTTGACCCTTTGTCTTTCCCTCAGTGAGTGTCCCAATAGATGGGATCGCATGTGCACGCAAAACAACATCCATGCTTCTGAGAACCTATGCATGAGAAGCTTGCAAACAAGTGATGAGCTGTGGGAGTTCCCCATAGTTCTATATCTGACTCCATATGCATGACTTCAACTCAACCTCCCTAGGCTTCATCATCTTAAATGCTTCCACCTTGACTATTGCCTCTATTCTTTCTTCTGATGCTACTAATGGTTGTGTTTGAATTGCTTGGTGTTGTTGGAACATATTCTTTGAGGTGTAGTAGTATAGCGGGAAGGCGTAGCATAGCTTGGATTTATGACTGTATTACTAGCTTTGTTTGTATGGCTTAGTTATATAGCTGACTTGTTGGCTTTGTATGCCTGGTGTCTCGCTTGGCTTATTAATTAGATAGCTTGGCTGGCTAGTTACTTGCTAGCTAATGGGCTAGCTAGTTATGTTGATGTTGTTGGCTCTGCTGCTGGACCTAGAACTTATGAGGTAAAGTCCTCGAAGTCATATAATAGAACAATCTACCTTTCTTCTTGTTTCTCTTCTCTCTTATTTTCAATTGACTTTTATGACTCCCTTCTCCCTTTTATGTTGTATTTTCTGGCATTTATGTATTATTCTCTAGCAATAAGGTGTTTTTAATGTATGGTGATAAGGTGTTTTCGTAAAATAAAGGAAAGGGATTGTAGCATTTCCTTGACTCATTTCACTAAGTGATTCATATAGATGGCCATAACCAATTAATTTAAGAATATATAAGAGATACTTAACCCAATAGATGGGTACATAAAATGGAAAAATCGAAACACGAAAATAGATCATATACCAATACAGACTACCCATTTCAATTGTTATGGTTCACAAAATATAATAGGTTGGTAAAAGCCATTTCCATATTGAGATTGAGCCCTTCAAAAACAAAGGTAGCATAATATAGACATCATGGGCAGAAGCAAGGGTAGAAGTGGGTTACGGGGTTGCAGTTCGAGTTGGCAAGTGTAACGGGTCTCCCTTGTATCTCATTGTCCATGATTGCATGTGGTTGATAACAGTATTCGAGTATGAAAAGATACGTGCTCTCCTAGCAATGCGCTACTGCCAACCATTGAGAAGGAAAAATTCCTTATTCATGGTACCAAATCTGGAATACAACGCCTGCATGACTATCTTAAGGACAATAATTCATCTAGTATCACCTTCTTCAACTTTTCTCAGGAGGATGTCGTAACCAGTTCTCCTCCCTTCTTCACCATCTGTAACTCCTTAGCCATTTGATCGTTCTCTACTATCAATAAGCGAACACTTGGGCTAGTGGCTTTGGCATATGCTCTAGTAGCATTGGCCAATGTTGTTGAATCCTTGCGCACATCAGATGCGATCACTCATTCCTAAAATTGCATAGGAGATGTGTGGACATCTGGAGTAGACACTCTGCGCGATTGCAGAACTCTATGCTATGACTCATCAAATGATATGTTTTGCAACTCTTCTTTTGAATTATCTCCAAGGATCTCAGTTTCTCCTTCATCACTCATGACTTGCTCTGCTTTCAAATCAGGTGAAGCTAGTTGGTCAACTTCTTGGGGGTAAGGCATGGGGTTGATGTCTTGCTCTAACTCTGGCTACTCCATCTCCATATCCATTGGCTCAAGTACTTGTTCAATCTCTTGAGTGAATTCTTGCTCCTGAAACTGCTCACCTAGTCTACTCCCCTGTTTTCTTTGTACCAGCTACTTGGATTAGTCTACCACCTGTACAGGTGCAGTTTCATCTATATGTGAATGTTTCACCCCCTGTTGTGTTTGTGCCTGTTGTGCTTCCTACTCTTGACTCTGTAGCTCTTTTTCTTTTCGGAGTTTCTCCTTCAACTCATGCAACTCCTTCACTGTTTCCTCCATCCTCTATTTTTCTCTTTGCCTTTGCACAATCCATTTGTCGCATTGTCACCTCTTCTCCTCTATCTCCAAAGATGCTTTCTCCACAAGTGGATCTACTCTGAACTTGTATTTTTTTTCTACCTTTGCACTGTCAACAATATTTCTCTTGCCTTTGTCACGCGCAGCTATGTTTCCCTCTAACGCTTCTGCTATTGGTGCTCTCCTAAATGTTACTTCACGTTGCTTTGCTAACCATTCCACAATAATCCCGACTGATTCATTGGGCCTAGAGAAGTTGTGACAATATCTCCATGGGTCTTCCCCAGCCTAATGACACACCCTGTGGATCCAAGGGAATTGTACTCTTGTGGATTGATCCTTCACAAAGCAATATGGGTCGTACGGATTGAAGCCTCTGGTGCTAAAAGTAAATATTTTGAACTCTTATGTCTCAACATCCACATGATTGAAATTTTGTATCTCATAAAACCTTATTTGCAATGGAAGAGTGGGCAAGGGTGCCTTCTTCTTTTGATGTAGTCTAGCTAACAGTCCTGCCGAGATGTGGTACGACAATTCTTGCATGACGAGCTTGTCCTTGGAAAACTTAGGTAAAATATGTGGAGGCTTCTCCACACTATACATCCATATGAAGGTGCCAAAAGCTGAGGCATACCAATCCGCTATGACAATGATTGCCTTCGTTGTTGCCTTCGACATGCAAAGTTGGTCTTACTCAAATATTGATCTAGGTGGATTTTGGTGGTCACCAATATATCCCACTTGGACCTCCACAACTGTGTCTTTCAGTTTTTCTATTTCATTAGTTGTAGCACAATTTACTATTTTTAGCATTTTTTCGGGTCCTAAACTTATGAATCTGGTTTGAGGTCCTAAATGACATTATTTTGGAAATATACCGCAAGCAACTAAATATAAGTTATTTTTTTGTTGTAGTCCTGAGAGAGATCTTTCAAATGGGGTATCATGCGTGTGAAATGGAGATAATATGACCAAGTCACGACCTCGGGAAGTTGGCTGCCCAACTAACCCCGACAAGGCCCATAAACTCTTGGTGTTACATATGCTCGGGTTAGGGTTTTGGTTGTTTAGGGTTTGCTTTTATTTTTCAATAATAAAATTGCCCTTGAGCCTCATTGTAACGTAGTTTAGAGGCATGTAGCCACCACATCTCTCCTTAGAGATAAGCTACCATCGCTTAAGCTAGTCTTATTTCCATTTCTATTTGTAATCATATTTCAGTATTTTACATTAACGAAATGAAGTATTACTTCCACTGCATCTCTGTATTTATGGGTATTTCTATAATTTGTTGCATTCCTGTTTAAACCTGGATCAAACATCATTGTGTACACCAGGGTGACAAAATGGTCTGACAACTGTGTGATGACTCCTTGGAAGCTGCATTTGGAAAACAATCTCCAATAAGTGTTCACAGAGGTTTATGTTGATGTCCATGACCACTTCAAGCCTGGGAACTACTGGAGGGCACAGATTGCATCCAAGATGTATGGAGACATGTAGATTTTCGATTGGTGACCTTTGGGTGGTTACCAAGCTCCTGTTACCTGTTCATTCAACCTGTAAGCCAACACGTCAGACCAGTTGCATGCTTTTCATTCACTGGCCAGTTGGTCCAATGCAATCACCCAACTCTACGGGAAGGTCTCTGTGCATTCTTGTTCATACAAGTGTCATGCAAAGATGACCAAGTACTGATACTCCTTCCGCAGTATCTTTGCCTTGTAAATCTGGTTGGGTGTCAACCTGAACTTGGTTGGCTCCTTCACCCAGTTCTTCAAGATATCCCTGGAGTTAGCATTATTGCTGGGTATGCTGAAGGGTGTCTCCATGGTGATCATTAGCTTCCAAAAGTGATACATCCGCTGATAGTCCTGTGCCTTGAAGGTAGCAATAATTGTCCCGCTGATAGTGCTCAATACCATCATCTGAGGATCAGTGTGCAAGATTATCCAACGTATCATGTTCACACATGGGAACATGTGAAACCGACATGCAATCCAGTACAAGTCAAACTTGTAAATGTTCACGTATACTTTGCAGTTTTCAAGATATTACCCAAATGTGACAGAGAATGTGGCATTGATCTGCTACCATTTCAACTTGATGTCCTTGTCTCCAATTAGCTTGGTGTCTTCGTAAATCAGCAAACTCATAGACACTCACTCAACTACTTCTCCAGTTGCGCTTATGTCAGTGTTCTTTGAATATGCTCTCCTGGATGCCATTGATCCTAAACTGCTGAGAGATGGAAGAACACCTACTATATCTAGAGACATGGCAACATGCATGGAAATGAATATTTCAGTTAAAACCAAAGAAAACTTGAGGACTGACCTGTAACATATCCTAGAGACTACTGGCAAGGATTGCATAATTTTCACTATAAGGCTGGGAGAATAACTATTGGAACTACGTAAAAGGTAGCCTAATCTATCGGGAGGCTGGCTGTCTTCTAGAATTGTGCAATACCAAATCCAGACTAGCCTGATGGGTGTTGAGATTGCGCGATGTACAATAGCAGTTGGCAAGTCATGTAGGCCGAGGGATTGCATTGCATAATTCTTTGGGCCAGTAGACACTACCTCTCAGAATTGTTTAAAGCAAGTTTGGAGTACATTTTATGTCTATATTTGCACATTTTTAGGGAGGAAGACAGAGCCTTCCCTCTCAAAAAAGCGCAATGTTGCTCGGGCAAGGTAAAGTCCAAGCCAATGTTGCCTAGACCCGCCGACGGGCGATTGAAAACATATGAAGATCTCAATGCATGGTGAAAATGACTGTAAGGAGTCAATTATCATGCATGAAAACAAAGAATGCATGATTCAAAATACGGGAAAACATGCATGTGTGTGAAAAAAGTTGCCAAATCGGTGATCGTTCATGCAAAACAATGTCATGAATGCGAAAACAGTGAGATGCAAACAAAAACTGAAATGGTGCTTGGTTAGGCTAACATCCATGGAAATGACAACAAGAATTCACAGAAATCAAGCAGACAACACTCACACAAGCTAAAACACACAAAGTGACAAAAATGGCACAAAAGGATAGGAAAGCGAACATACCCATAAATAGTTGAGTTGGATGTGCCGAAACTCCTAGATGTGTTATGGAATGTCAGAGCTCCAATGTTGATGTGAATAATGAGCTTTGAAGTTTCGAGTAAATAAGTTTGAGGCTTATGACGTGCATGCCACAAATCTGGGAAAAAGCGACCCTTAGAGGAAAGTGTTTTAAATGATCTTTGCATGTAACCTCCAGCTCCTAAAAATAGATCCCTAAAATATATGGATGTTTTTTGCATGTTGTTTTTTTCTATTTTGGGAAAAGAAGCTCATGCATGCAAATCAAGTTTGTTGGGTCCCAGGTGGAATCGAACAATGAGAAGGCATATGCAACAGCTTGCTTGACTGAGAGAGGGTTTTGTGGAATTTCTGGGAGGATATGGGTTGGTTGTCCTAGAGAGATTTCGCAATTTCTGGGAGGAGAAGGTGATTGTTGCGCAGAATTACACAATTTTTGGGCTGATCTACAGTGTTGGGCTAGATTGTGCAATTTTCCCAAGAAAGCAAGTCTGGCTGTATTATGCAATTTCCAGACCTAGTAGGCTAGCCAGTAGATTTGCTCAATTTCTAGAAAGAAGGATGGTTCCCCTCTAGAATTGCATAATTTTCTGAGGGCGCTACTTAGCCAGCAACTCGCTTAAGTCCGGAGTGGTAGCCTATGAGGGGGTGAAGCAAACTGATGTGCACAAGCTAGCAAGTTGCTGAAAAACCAATGAAACCCTTGTACTTGATAGTCCAAGACATGCTGCTAACGATGGTTGGTAGGGAGGCTCAAAACTAAGATAAGGAAACATTTTGAAGGTGGTTGTAGCCACTACAACGCACCACATCACCTATACTTTTGGCGACATTCAATTTTTGGTGACGGAAGCTCTTTTGACCTTCACCAATGAGTTTATGGTGACATTTTTCGAACCTCACAATGTATTTTTTTGTTGTAGTGGTGTAATAGTATTTGATTCTAAATCTACTCCCTTTCTTTTCATAATAATTGATCCTTAATCCCATATGCACCCAAACCTCACCTCGTCACCAAAAATAAAAATCTTGACAACGTAAGGAGCCAATATAATATCTTCCATCACCCTTTTATTTTTTAAATCATTTATTTTGTTTTGTAGGGAATTACTATCTAAAATCACCTTGTAATTCCTTGATTGTTTCTTTTTGTGAATATTTTCTTTGAACCCAAATCTAGAGATCACCTAAATCACTAGAAATCCTTTCTTCTACCTTAAAGTCCTAGTAATATAAGTAGAAGCCCTTGGAGGATAGAGAATTGATTTTAATATGCCATTATATCCTTAAAATATACTAGGGAAAAGCCCACTTGAGGTAGAATAGAGTTGGATCAAAGTGAAAAGAGGCTCAGTAAAGTGATAATGAAACCATTCTTAGATTACAATGTGTATTGCACTTGATTTTTAGTACTTAATATATAGAATTATGATATTTATCTATAACATTTTTCCATTTCTTTGAGGGGTAAAGTCCATATCCTAAAGGATGTCATTGGATGAAGTTCAATCTTGATGGTGCTTCCATCTAGGCAACTCCATCTCAAGAAAAGCGTTTTTTTTTTTAATTTAAAAATTCTAAAGAATTGTGCTTTTGAGGTGAGACAATAATCACTTCTAATACACTGACGACTCACCTTGATGAAAACAATGTGACAAGGTATGAAATTGTGTAATTTTATTAATTTTAAATGGCGAAAAATCATAGAGGTGAAAGATGGCTCCATAATATTTACATATATATTTTGATGCTTTGGGTATTGGGAATATACCATTGTAGACAAATAGGAATCCTCTGAGCTATGACAAGGATCTCCAAAATTTTAAATATTATACCTTCACTTTTGTTCCACATTTCTTGGCATTTGTGACACATATCTCAAAATTAAAAGAAAGATATGAAGACATCATGCCAAGAGTATTTAGCATTTATTTAGATTTTAATAGGAAAGGGTGGCTTAGCCACTCCTATGGTCTTAAGTGCATATCTTCTGAGGAAACTCTCATTATTTTTTATGAAACTTTGTGCTCCAAGTTTCAAAAATTTTGAAAATACATATTTAGAGCTATTAGAAAACCCCTTTAGGAAGAAGGAGGTATTTATATTTTAGAAATAAACAAACAAATTACTAAGAATGAAGATGAAGCATTAATAAGAAACGAAGATTTAAAGTTATTATGGATAGTGATATAGGTTAGGTTTGTGGAATAATAATATAAACGTTCTATGAGGAGGGAGAAGAACAAGATCTTCCCAGGTATTTTGAATGAGATAAGACAACATGAAAACTACTCATAAATATTTCCAACCTCATAGAAAGTTTGTATCATTTCCAAAAAATGATGTTGATGATGACTTAGGTAAAAATTAATCTATTTGTGATGAGAATGAAGCCTCTTTCATAATTTGATTTTAGTAGCAGTTGTAATATATGCGAGAATAATTTCTTTCCCATAGGACTAGTTTTATGGGACGATGAAGGAAGACTTAGTCTGTAACCCAATGTTTTCTCTATTGTTCCTATCCTAATCCTAGGTGTGGACAGCATTGGCACCTAGGGTTATTTGGATATGAAGTCATTATTGAACGATGAGCTAATATCATAGAGTATTGGAACCAAATTAATGTAGAAATGAGATTCAATATTGAATTAAATGGACAAAAATCCTATTTTATATACTTTAATCCCAACTTATTATATTATACAAATGAAGAAGGTATTTCTGATGATTCTAGTTTTCATATTGGCTACATATAAATTTATCATTATGATGTGGATAGAAGAGTTTACAAAGAGACACCACACACTGATAAAATGAATGAGCATTATAACAAATGAATGTAGCCTAATCACTTTGTTGATGTAAGGGATTACTTTGATAAACTTAAGTCACATTCAGAAAAGGAGTAAAGAAATAACAAATCTATGTCACATTTTGATGATGATCATAACTAGAGTTCTGAGAATGAAGAGGTTGTCATTGAAGAAGGTATCCTAAAAACCACTTTTATCTTTAGATTCCAACATTAATATAAACCATCAACCTAAAAATATCTCATTTTCGAAATCTATAGATATAAGTTTTTCAAAGTTTTGATTTTAAATACAATAGTCTAATAACATAAAATGCATAACCATGATTTATCACATATACATTATATTGTACTAATCTTCTTAACTATTCTAGATATTCACGAATTTCAAATAACATAAAATACGTAACCATGATTTATATATTTTACTAATCTTCTTAACTATTCTAAATATTCGCAATTTTCATGTTAGAACTATAATCTCCTTAGATTATATTCCTTCTTAAAGGATATATGGAAAATATAATTATAAATTGAATAATGACTGTATCATCATGACAATGATGCAATACCTTATTTATACATCTTTTGTCATGGTAATATGAAAGTGACTTAATTTATTATAACTACCAAAAATACATGTTATATTGTAATCAGTTTGAAAAAGATGTGACTTTTCAATTTTTTTTAACAATCTATAAAGTTTATTAAAATTAAAAAAAAAAAATTAAATTGAAATTTCTGGAATTTAAAAAATTAGATTAAATATTTTTAAATGTATATTTATCTTTTGTAATTGATTAATATTAATAAAATTACTAATTTTATAGGGTTTTTAATAGATTCGTCAGATAAAACTTATTTGAAAAAAGATTTCATGTTTCTCGGGTGTCCTCACCAATAATTACATATGATAAAAATTTAGTATTTTAAGATTATCCCGATTAGGAAAAAAAAAATATTAAGCCATCAAATTGCACCCTTAGAATAATTAAACCCACCATATCATCAAATTTTATATTCAGGCCACCAATATGAATTGTACTTTGCAGTGGAATATTACAGACATGAAAACCCTCATTTACTTGTGAAATAAAACCAAGGAGTCGGTGTACTTAGTTCCAACATCGATCACCCTCACAAAGCTTCCTTTTTCCGAGATATCATTGCGGGCGTTATTTGAAGAAGACCCAATCTTATCTTTATCATTATTTTAACCCTAATTTCTAGGATGTTTATTAGGCAAAAAATACACAATTACATTTATGAGGCCAAAAATACACAATTTGTCAAATAACATGTCAAAATAAAGTTGCAAAATTAAATAGTAATGGTGATTTTTATCGGGTTTTATTTAATGAACTTATTTTATAACTATGTTTGTGGCATATTAAACAATATTTTTAATTTTATTATATATTGGAAAATACTTTTAAAAATCACATTATTTAACCTGCAACTAATATGAACCCAATACACCTTCCCAATTTAAAAAAACCTCACTTTCACTATGTATTGTAGGTGCTCATTTTAATTAACATTTTTTTATACCCCTTCATATTTTTCATTACCTTTGAGCTTCAGTTTTTATACCTACTAATATAAAAAATCTTTACCTCCTATTATATGCTCAATATACTATGCCATTTTTTCCTATATATATCCCCTAATATGAAGACACGTGGTTTAGTATCGTTCTCATAGTAAAACCTTACGGTGACTTAAAGTATTCATTAACATAAATATAACATCTCTTTCTTCAAATATTCATTTACATAAATGTAATTATTCAAAAACATGTATTTCAAGTATTCATTGACATAAATGTAATTATTCAAAAACATCTCTTTCTTCAAGTGACAAAATAATTAGATTAATCTCAATTTTGCTAACTAATTTATTATTATTATTGAGGGAAAGGGCAGTTACGTAGAGTTTTGGTTTATTTTATTCACATTTATGAAGTCTAAGTGATGTAAGTGATTGAAAAAGAAGTAAATTTCGATAATATTTAAATGTCAAAATTTCCCTTAATCGAAGACTAGTAAGGTTTCACTATAGAGATTCCATCCATCATCAAAGTTAAAAATGGATTAGAGATTCCATCCATCATCAAAGTTAAAAGTGGATTATTTCTGTGATTAACTCAATAAAATATTTTTTTTCCATTTCACTAATTATTTTACTTCTCAATTTATTTATTTTCTTTACTCATTTAAAAAATTCCATAAATTTAAATTAAAGATTAATAAATATTTAGTCAAAAAAATATACATAAATTTTATGGAGAAGTAAAGTTTTATCCATTTTTCCTTGCGGACATTGAAAGTTTCTATTAATCAAAGACTAATAAGAGTTTATTGAAATTTGTATCCCACTGTCATAACCCTCTATACTTAAAGTTTACATACATAATTTTTTTTTTTATTATACCCCTGATTTTTACCCGATACTGGGTCAAAGTGGCATGCATTACCATGGTGACGTGACTTGATATATGAATTTTGGTTTATTTAATATATAACTTTAGTTTATAAAAATTAATGCCAGAACCATATAATTATAGAGTTAACGGACCATGACATTGATCGACCTTGTTATTTCATTTTATAATGAACGAACGCATGACACCTGGCTCTCGGTTCACGCATCCACTTGCTACACAGATATTTTGATCTGGTAGCTGAGGAATTTATTGCCACAGCGTGGCTACAACTTCCTCGGGATCGACATTGTGATGGACGGCCTCGATGGTTGTCATCGATCGAACGGTGGAGAGCTTAAGGGTTTTGGCGGCATTGTATTTAGGGTTTGCAGCATGAAGTTTCAGGTCATTTGTCATTGCTCTGGTCTCCGAGAGCGGCTCCTTCCTCCGGTGTCCGCCATAGATCTTTCGGGTCCATTCACCGCCATTGCTACAGCTACAGTCACGCGAACTACTGTTGGTGGAGAGCTTTGTTGGTGTCTTCCTTCGATGCGTTCATGGACAGGCAGGTAATCCTCCACTGTGAATTTACAATAACCCTCTTCTCACTATAAATTATGAGTTGGTAATCCTTTGGTTGTTGCTGGCAGGTACAGGCAAGTTTCTTGACGGTAGCGGATACAAGGATGGTGCGGAGTTTTTGCCACACTTGACCTGACCAGGTAAGCTTCCTCCATTCGCAGCATCCATTCATTAGTTACTGTTACGAATGTCGCCCTTATGCTATTCTTTCCTGTCAGGAATGTTGCTAAACCTGTTATCGAAGGCGTATGACAGAGTTTCTCCTTTTGCTACCTGATTTACTCCGGGACCCAATGTTTAGTTACAACTCTTAGGGTTATAGGTTATTCTGAGGGTTAGTTCACGAGCCGAGTTGGTTCTCGAGCAACCCTGATTCTGTTATGATTATTCAATCTTCAGTTGACTTGTACATAATGAAATCGGTCACAATGATTACAGTTTGATATATATTATGGAATTATGGGTTGTTCCCAACTTTGTCGGTCTCAGTCCGTGACGGTTTTCCCTGTACTCATTATTCGATAATATATGCATTTTGATGATTTAATAGACAGGGGTTTGCTTCCTATGCTCATCGAATGTCAATGATTGTGTATATACATGTTGTTTATTTCATCTGTAAGGGTTTCTAAGGTTATTAACAGCCTTGTCTTACTCGGCCGTCGGCCTACTCATGATTACAGGGTATAATTGCTCGATTCGTACTTATAATGTTGTTGATGATACCTTTCGTTATGGTTAGCTCATTGTGCAAATAATCCGATTTTTAACAAGCTTTCACTGTATAATGATTCTGGGTTTTTAGAGAAAGGCCGGTTCGGCTGAGAAATGTTATTGCTTGAGCGCATTCTGTCATTACCCTTATCATTTTCGCGCATGCATGGTCCTGGATTCAAGCTGTTTAATTTAATTAGCTTTTCTTATTGCTCAATGAGTAACCCTCTGAGTGTTTACTCCAACAATGGATTTCTGGTATTTATACCTCGGCGTCATGCTGTAGCTTCTCGCTACCAGGTGGTATCCACCTATGCATACTGCCCGTACCGCAACTTATATTTGCTGTAGTTGGGTTATGGTCTTCGCTGTTGAGGTCCTATGTTTATATTATGTCATGGCTGTTTCTTTACGCATTACCCATATGTTCTTTCTGAACGGGTTAGCAAAGCTATCGCCTTTGTGGATATATCCTGTAATAGTCAATATTACTTATGCGAGTTGTATCCTTGATTTAATAAATCTTTTGGTTTATATATATGCTACTTATTTGTACCCATAAATTACAGATTCCGCCTGGTATTACGAGGGTTATGTTCTTGTTTACCTGTCAGTTAACAGTTACAATTTTTTTTCTATATTCCACATCTAATACAAAATTGGTTATCTGCATTCATGATGTATATTTAAATAATAACAATTAGACCTCATTCTATTATTATTGTTCTTTCCATGAATCACAGTCTCACTGCTAAGGTTAATACTCTGCATGCTTATTTATCTGTTTCTTTCTTATCATATATGTTGTTGTACAGAACTAAATATACGTAGTCTTTAGTTATCTGTTCTCTTTATTTATGATTCACATTAGTGTAATGAACAGGGTATGTTGTATAGATACTATGTAGTTCTCTAATATCAGTTCTCTTTCCCTTTCTCATATATCTGGTATACAGAACAATGTAAATGACAGTAATACCTTTAATAAAACCAGATGCTGCCTTACTGTTTAAATAATGTTACAGTAACCATAAACAAGCTATCAGTACTATCATTAATATCTAATCTTCAGGTCTTATAAAGTAGAAATACTTACCTGTATCCCTGTTGCTTTCTTCCGCCCTTCTACCACCCGTAGAAGGCTATTTAATGCTTGCTATCCTCCCAGCCACAAGACCAGTCGTCTGTACTGCGTCTCTCCCCCAAGCGATCCTTTGCCGGCCACAGCCTCTGCAATAGGGAGCACAAATGTGCCTGTGCTATCTGGTCCTCACCAGACGTAGCACTTCTCTCTTTTGCTCAGTGCCTTCTTTTTCCTTTTTTTTTTTCCCTGTTTGTTCCAAAAACAACCCAAGTCTTTTCTTCTTTCCCCTTTTCTATGGAGAAGAGAAAACAGTTAGGGTTTTTCCCTAGTGTACTGGCAACTGATTTTCCTTTCATTCTCAAGCATAAAGAGAAAAATAACTTTTCACATGAAATTATCATGCACACATAATTATGCAATTCATATTATTTCATTTTTAACACATAATATTTCCATCAATTCAAGAAAATGGTAATCTTTGTTTTATCTTTAACCACAGGGTAAATAAGTAATTTATTGACGTAAAATGTTTGGTCATTACACCCACAACCATAGAAATTATATGGTTGAGTTTATTTTTGGATAATAGAAACTAGGAAAAATTTTATTTCCCTTTCTTATACTGAAAATGTTTATATTTTTAGTATCAATATACATTTTTTAATTTGTAAGAATAATTTAGTAATATTTTCTTATATCAAAAATATTATATATATATAATATAAATATAATATATATATATATATATATATATTATATATTATTTATAGTTTTATGATAATATTTTAGTTGTTTTTTTAATGAGAAGGTGGTATTTTACTAATGAAACAACTAAAATATCTTATTTAGTATGGATATAGTTTCTTATCTTTAGTATGTAATTTTATTATTTTCTTTATTGCATGTTTTGTTAATAGATAGTTTTTATTTTATTTTATTGATAGTGAATCTTTATCATTTTTAATCATAAGTCTTTTAAATGGGCGTATGTGTAAGGTCTTATTTTTAAATGGTTTTGGGAATTTATATTACATAATCACATTGGTTGTCATTGACTGGCATAAAAGGTTGATGGTTAGAAGAGTCATCCTTTTAGGGTTTGATGAGCAAAGTTGGGCACCCCTTTAGGTGCAAAATAGACATTAGATATAACACTAGTTGGATACATTGAGAGAATATTAGAATGAAAGTTGGAAAACAAAGGGGGTTTTCACAATCATGGACATGTAATTTCTGTAATTGACAAAATTGACATAGAAAGTTTTACTATGCTTCTACTATTAATTACCTTTTCCATAAGAAGTAGGTATTAAGCAACAATGGTGCATATTACACTTGTTTATTAATGGGTGATATTTAATTTATTCACATTTAACTCTTAATTCTTTAGTTTACCAACTTTTAGGTGGATTAGATTTACTTAAAAAATTCCAATCCAATTTTTTGAATTATTTTTTAATTTTGACCCTTTGGTTGGTTTATAGAACTTCATTGGAATAAGTGCGCAATTTGTTATAAACATCAATGGAACGCTTTTAATTGATATTATTGTGTCAATGAGGGAGATGTGGTAAATTTTAACATTTTGTCTTAGTCAAAATGAAACAAAAATAGATAAATTAAAGAAAAATATTAAAAACCATGGTTTTTCATAGTATTAATAATCCATGGTTTTTTTATGATATTTTTTTTTCTAATTTGCCTTATTTAATGGCTAATGATTAATATCCATTCTAACTCTGGATATACCAAGCACTCATAGGGATCAAATCTCTTTTCACTGTAAAACAGGTTATCTCTTTTCATGGTAGAAAAATCTGATAAATCTAAAATATTATTTTAAAAGTTGTTTATTTTTATTTTAATAGAAATAGTTTAAAAGGTATTATTGACACTAAAATCATGTTGGGTGAAAATTGTTCATGGGTAATAAAAGTATTTTCTAACATATTATTGCACAAAAATGTGCATTCCACAACCCAATATAAAAGTGATGTGTGACTTCCTCAGTGCTCAAGTTCTAGTTGAAACTTATATCTTATAAAACAAAAATTAAAATATTATATATAAAAAAAAAAAGACAATTTCAAGTACACAAAAAAATAAATTGATAAGTCACTAGTTCAATTCCCAACCCCCACCGCGGTGATATATATATTGGATGTGATGATAATGTAGTCCCACCAAACTTACAATTTTTTTAATAAAAATGCCAATATTCATGTAATATAACATAATTTTAGATCAACTTATAAAGTAATTATATGTAAACAAAAGAGGAGAGATTATATTTTCACTTTTGAATGGGAAAAAATTAATATATATATATATATATATATATATATATATATAACTTGAACAAAGGAAAATAATAATACTGTATAATTCCATTGATTTCTATTATCATTACATGACCATTAGATTTATAATAATAATAATAGATATATATAATAAATAAAATATTTTAATATGGAGTCATTTAATATTGATGTTTATTTTAAAATATATTAAAAAAATTAATGTTAACAATATGATTAATCAATAAAATATTTAAATGACAGTGTTAAAAAAATTATTTCAATCTAAATTATATATATATATATATATATATATATATTATATAATAATATATATATATTCTCCAAGAAAAACAGTTTTACAATTTAACCTTTAGGTTTTTTTATTATTCTATTTTTCTGAAATTTCATAAAGATTGGATTTGCATGTGTAACATAGTCTACACAATTTAAGTGTTCAAAAGGATTTTCAAGGTATTGAATTCATGCATGCTTTTAACCATGAATATGTAAGTCTCAAGTGTGATCAAATTTCTATAGGTGCAATTTTTTTTTCAAATTTTACAGTTTAAAAAAGGTTTGCACCTCAATAGATTTGATCTCTCTCGCATAGATTGTGATATTTTGCACTATTAAAACACTCTTAGTTATTAAGTCACTCCATCAATTCTCTTCCTTATTCAAATGTTATTCTTAGACATGACTGTGATGTAGCCTCACCATTGCCAAACTTAAAAAATAATGATGATATCTATCTAAACCCAATTTCATGTAATATACCATAGAAACTCGGATTCAAAATATGAGTTCAGATTTTGAGTCGATATAATAGATACTAAAGTAAATGTATATATATTTTCTAAAGTAGTTTATGCTAAACGGATTTATTGGCAAGGGATTGATTTTGAAGTTAATGGGCGTCTGACCTGCCTTATCTCTGACTAAAAACTAAAAATACCATTCACCAATTTTTTTCATGACCAAGTTGCTAGCTTTGATGCTATAATAACCAATTGAAAAACTACTTTTAATGGTCAAGGTAGGTTCTCAGCATGATGCTATAAAACCTATTGTTTGATGCTATAAACTCCAAAGGAAAAACTACTTTTAATGGTCAAAAATAAGTTCTTGGTATGGTGCTGTAAACTCTAATGGAAAACTGTTCTTTTGGATGCAATTCCAGGGTTCACGTGAGAATTGTCATTGAAAACCATGTGAGCATGCCAAAACATAGACAACATGCATCATTAAACTTAATTCATGTAGAGCCAGTATCGCACAAATACTTGCGAGCGATGTTTAGTACACGCAAACTGATGGGAAAAAGTTAATAAATTTACATCCTAATAAGCTGCAGTATTGTCGTATTCATCTGTACTCTGGCCCGTCAATTTTCATATAATTTACCCCTCTCACCGTGCATTTAACCAAACCTAAAATCTATAGAATTCCAAATCCGGATGGAAAATAATGAAACAGGTTTTCGCTAACAGATTGTATTAAATAATTCAGTCCTCTACCGTTCTGGCTTTGTGAAAACGTTTTGCATCACGTAGCTTTTACATCTAAGAGACGACACGCTGTAGGTCCCTAATGGAGTGATTTGAGTGCCCCATACGCGATGCCATCGCAAATGGCTTTCCGTCAATGTCAGATCACTATCAGATCTTATCATATCATATATCAATGAGAACATCTAACTATCTTCATCAATCAATTATCCATCAAGGCATTAACAACTTATAAAAACCACTTCTAAATAGCATAAAAAAATGTAACCATCAACCATTAGAACATGAAAGCGAAATATAATTGACCGAAGCATATCAAAGCCCTTTCTTGAGTTCGTCTTTCCGTCAATGTTAAATCACTATCAGATCTGATCATATCATATCATATATCAATGAGAACATATAAGTATCTTCATCAATCAATTATCCATCAAGGCATTAACAACTTATAAAAACCACTTCTAAATAGCATCAAAAAAATGTAACCATCAACCATTAGAACAAGAAAGCGAAATAATAATTGACCGAAGCATATCAAAGCCCTTTCTTGAGTCCGTCTCACTGTTTCTTCATCACAAAAAAAATATGTGATTGTTCGGATCATAACTTATGTATATATTTGACTTGTCTTCATAGGATCCACTACATAAAGTGAAATACTAAAAATTCACAACTTCAACTCCCATTGAGCTTGTATTGTATGTACCTATTCACTGTTATTACATTAGATGCACTATTAGTACTATAAGGAACATGAAAATATTACTCCCCCTAAGATTACACGTCACTGATCATGCGGACCTGATAGTCATCTTCTGTTTTTATGAGGTTATGTACCTCAGATAACGTCCGCATTCACTGTGAGAAGTATTCCTTTAAGAATAATGGACTATAATGGGCACCATCTTCTTTTACTTTGAATCTGAATCCTCCTCGTATCGGCAAGAATTCTGTTCTTCAAGCACATATAATTTGTTTGGGTTTCTATATCCCCTTGCTATGAATTTTCTAGTTTCTTCATACATAACCTTGCATTTGGTTGATGTAAACACAATTATGTTTCCTTTATCTACCATTTGACCTACATATAGAATATTTTTCTTTAGCCCTTGAACTAATAAAGAATCAACTACTGCTCTATTTTTGTTAATTCTTGCTTTATCCTTTCCCAGAACTTTTGCTGGATCATTCGTTCCAAGGATAACATTGTTGTATTGGTTTTTCTTGAGATACTGCATCTTATTCTTATCTCCAATCATGTGATGAGATCATCCACTATCTATGTACCGTTTACCTTCTTTTTCAAATGATCGGAGATAAATACCACACGTTATATGTTCTTCTTCTTTCTGCTTATTATGAGAAATGTTGGTGGATCCATCTTTGACATCAATATTCTTATCTAGTTTCTTATCATGTTGTTTGTGGCGATCCATTGACATGTTCCTACATTATTTTTCTACATGCCTAAACTTGTTACAACCACAACATCATATATGGGCAGAGGAATGTTTCATATTCCTTCTATTGAAATTAATGTCTTTGTGACCAAATATATTGCAAGAAAAACAATATCCCTTAAATTACCTAGAAGTTAATGATCTTTCCCACAGGCTGTTATTAGCTTGAAATAGTCTACTTTGCAATTGGTTGCAATATGTCCATAATTATGACATATAAAACATTCAAAATTATTGATCGTAAGGGAGAATCAATTAAGATTTCTATAATTAGCAGTAAAGGATTTTCTCTGAAGGTTCTATTTCTTTAGTTGTTGATCGGGTTGACTTCTTATCTCTTTGTTGAGAATTTCAGGTTTTGCCTTGTTTGATCCGAACTTAAACAAGAGTGAAAAAACATACAACTATAATCATAAACATAGAGATGCAACAAAAAAACACTTCATTTCATTAATAGAAAAATATTGAATTATGCTTACAAACAGAATGGAAATAAGATAGCTCGGGTGATGGTAGCTTGTCTCTGAGAAGAGATGTGGTGACTACATCCCTCTGAACTAAGTTACAATGAGGCTGAAGGGAATTTTTATTATTAAATAATAAGCTAAAGCCATAAAAAAACAAAACCCTAACCCGAGGAGATGTAACACCAAGAGTTTATGGGCCTCGTTGGGGTTAGTTGGGGAGCCAACTTCCCTGGATTGTAACTTGGTCATATTATCTCCATTTGACACGTATGATACCTCATTGGAAAGATCTCTTTGAGGACTAAATTTTCTGACAGAATACCTATAGCAATATTAAAGATTTTTTTCCAAAAAAATATCATTTGGGGCCTCAAAACGGCTCTCAAAGTTTAGGACCTGAAAAACTGCCAAAAATAGTAAACTATGCTACAATTAAGGAAACAAATGAAACTGGTTGGGGGGTCTAGGTTAAATAGGCGGTTAACCACCAATATCCACTTAGATCATTCCTCCCCCCTTAGGAAGCAATGGTCCCCATTGCATGCAGAGCCTCAATGGGGTGAGGAAATTTCTATTGAACCTGGTCCCTGGTGAGCCACTTGCCCTGGTGAAGGAGTTGGCCTACTTTGATAACTCGATATACTTGTATCTTCTATTTCTGAGTGTTCTTGTTCTGTGTTTCCATGATTTGATTAGTTTTGGCCTATTCCATGTAGTCTAGGTTGAGCTCTATTGGTGTGAGCTATTCTGCAATGTTAAATATGTCCAACAATGGTAGAAAGTATGGCCGAAGGAGATTTACATTAAACAATAGTGCAGACCAAGGAATGGTGGGATGCTAAGCTCAAAAGCATAGTCACCGACGACTTTAGCTATGGTGTATGGCCCATATCAGAGTAGGCAAAGCTTGCGATTGGGTCTAGCAAGGCACTCATTCTGCAAATGAAGCCAATCTTTGTTTCCCACCTCGAACTTGTGCAGCACTCAATGCTGATCATGGAATTTCTTGTACTAAGCGTTGGCTCTGTCTAATATATCATGGACCTATTGGAGAATGTGTTGAATGCACTTAATGAAGTTGTTATCCCTTTCAAGTTTAGACTACATGTGAGCCAAATCTACCTGAGTGGATGCAAATGGTATGGCCACATCAATGGGGTATAATGGCTAAAATCCCAACCCTACCTGAAAGGGGTTGTTGCCTGTTGAGATGTTGAGAGCTCAGTTGTAGTTTTATTGGACATAGGGTAGACTTTCATTCCATGTGTGTGGATGCTTCGAGTTGTACATGGGCAGAATGTGTACAATCATCCTCTTGACAACCTTTGTTTGGCCATCAGTTTGGGGGTGGAAAGTCATGGACTTAATAAGTTTTGTATTGAGCATCAACTAGAGACTTGATTGAAATGTAGTAAAGAATATGATATCTTGATATGAGGTAATGGATCGTGGGATCCCAAAGTGTACCCTCACTCCCTCAAAAAAGAGCTTAGTAGTGACCTCTGCTATGATACTCTTCTTGTTGACTGCTACGATGGCCATCTTAAAGAATCTCTCGATGACCATGAAAACACAATTATTGTCATGCTTAGTAGAAGGAATTCCCAACATATAATCCATGGGCACAGATTCCCAACGCTGACTAGAAGTAGGTAGAGAGTATACATGCCTTGCTTCTTGATGGTTGATTTAGAAATGGCACAGGTGGTGCATGATCTAACATACTTGCCAACCTCGTCACAAAGTTTCAACCAATAAAAATACTTCTGTAGTACCACCACTATTTTTTCTGCTTCGAAATGTCTAGCAACCTGACTGTAGTGTGCTCCCAAATCATCTTGGCACGCTCACTTGAAGGAACAAATATGTGTCGCAAGTGGCATAATCTCTACTACGAAATGTCCAGTGACCCAACTGTAGTGTGCTTCCCAGATCATCTTGGCACACTCATTTGAAGGAACACATATGTGTTCCACATGGCATAATAGTGCATCTTGAAAGTGAAAATTTGGAACTTGCTCCCCTTCTAGAAATATCTGGTATATGTTGTCGAATTCTAGATCGCTCTTGTAAAGATGTGGCCACCTCGATGTCTCATTCCCACAGGAGTCAAGCACAATCATTAGTGCCATCACCGATGGTTGGTTGAGGCAATTAGCAGCATTGTTGGTGCTTCCCTTCTTATACTTAATGTCCAAAGATAGGTGGACCATTTCTGATGGCGATAGTTCTGCAACTTCCCTTGTGTCTGTATGAACTGTAGAGGTCAGTGGCTTGTGTGGATGACCATTTCCTTCCCCAGGATGTAATGCTTTCATTGACAGTAATCATGCACAATATAATACATCTCCTTGTTGTAAGTGGGGCTTTTGGACTATGTCTGAAAGTGTGTCATTGTGGTAAGCCACCAGATGCACATGTTGAGTAATAACTGCACCAATAGCATAGTCGAAGGCATCTTTCTCAATCTAAAATGGGTGTTGTAAGTATGGTAATGTGAGCATTGGTGTAGAACATAGGCGATTCTTCAACTTGGAGAACACTCATTGTTGGGTTTCTAACAAAAATAACTTTGCTTTCGCTCCACCCTTAGTGACTTGCGTAGATCCCGAGTGATATGAAAGAACCCCAACATGAGCCTATGTAGAAATTGGCAAGACCCAAAAAGTTGTGAAGCTCTGTTAGAGTGGTTGGAGCTGGCAAATCTCAAAAGACTTGCATCTTGAGTGGGTCCACATGTACACCTTTCTCATCAATGACGTAACCTAGATATTGAACCTCGGTCTGGCCAAAGGTGCATTTCTCCAAGTTAGCACACAACTTTTGTTGTTGAAGGGTTTGAAGGACCTGTCAAATATCGTGGAGGTTCTCTTCCCAACTCTCCCAGAAGATCAAGATGTTATCTAAATACACCACTACGAATGCATTCATGAAGGGCCACAATATTTTGTCCATCAGTCTCATGAAGGTTGCAAGGGCGTTCGTCAATCTGAACGACATGACCAACCATTCCAAAAAGCCCTCCTTGAATTTGAAGGTAGTCTTCCACACATCATAGGGTTCGATAGGAACCCGATGATAACTTGACTTCAAGTCAATCCTGCTGAAATATTTGCCCCCCTTGAGCTAGTCCAAAAGGTCATCAATCTGCGGGAGTGGATACCTATTCTAGACAGTGATCTTGTTCAACACCCAATAGTCAATACAGAGCCTCTAGGTCCCATCCTTCTTCTGTACCAATACAATCGGGCACCCGCAGGGTGATGGGCTTGACCTAATGTGCCCTTTCTAGAGTAGTTCCTCAATCTGACTCTTGATCACATTGTTCTCTTGAATAGAGCATCGATAGATCAGTCCATTGGGGAGTGGCATGATTGGGGTCATATCAATGGAGTTATTGACTTGACAATGCAGAAGTACCCCTATGGGTGAGACAAAAATATCCCTGTACTCCTCCACGACCTTGTCCATCGGTTGCTATTGTGCAGAGGAACCCTATATGGAGGCCCTGGCCACAAACTTCTTCCTGGCTTGGCGGCAAATGATAAGGAAAACAAATTTCCTGGTATGGGAAATTATCTTACTACATTTCTTTGCAATGGTCAAAGAGATGGCAGTAGGTGGGGCTACGACTGGCATCTTGTGCAACTTATTAGCCGAAGTAATAATCACAAAGCAAGATCTAGACTCATATACAACATGTTGCTTCCACATGTATGGTTGTCCTAACAATAAATCAAAAACTTCAAGAGGAGCAAAGTCACGAAGTACCTCATATGTGAAGGGCTTGATGCTGTAGGGAAGGCGACATTGTTGGCTAACGCGAATATCTTGTCCTTGGTGAAGCCACCCAGTGGTCTACAGCTATGGATGTGCTTTAGTATTTAGGCCCAACCGCTTCATGACTTCTTCTGACATGAGGTTCCTTTGGGTCCCGTTGTCAACAATGAACTGTAGTGGAGAACCCTTCACCCACATTTGTGAGTGGAAGAGGTGTTCCCTCTCCTCTAGATCTTGAGGCTCAATTTTTTGGTCTTTGTGGTGGCCATAGTGGCACTGGGCTTCACATCAATGATTTTGTTCCCTTTGTCAGTCCCTTATCGGGTTATAATTCAGAGTCAGAACCTGCGTCTCATTCGGAAGCATTCAGCTTGGCCACCAGTGATTACTTGATGCGACACTCACTTGTATTGTGAGTGGAGCTCTTTATGGAACTCACACGTTTTTTTCCATGTCCTTCTTTGTCTTCATGGTGTTTTTCTTTGCTTGTGGCTTCAGCGAGCTATCCTGGGTAGCCCCGCCTTGGCTTGGTCCCTTTTTTTGTTGTTTAAGGGCGCCTTTTCCTTGCTTTTTATTTGCAGTTTCAAAGTCCCACTTCTTCTGTTTAAACTTTTGCTTAATCTTTACAACGTATCGATACATTGTGCGGAGCAAGGAAATGTCTAGGAACTCCATCTCATATTGGATGTATTTGTGTAGACAACCACGGTACATGAGCACCAAATGTTGCTCAGTATCCTTGATACCCAACTTCGTGCGAAGGGTATGGAAAGTATTTGTAAACTTCAACACATCTTGGTCCCTTCCCTACCGTAGTGTGATCCACTTTATGTATTTATCTTCATAGCTCCCTACAGGGTAATATTATTCCTTGATGGCGTTTCGAAATTAATTCCATGTTGGTGTAGTTGAAAATAATGAGGGTTCACTCTCATCCTGTTGTTCATAGTAGACTTCCCACTAATCCTTGATGTGTGGGGTGGCTTTGAGAAGTGAAAATGTAATCTTTTCCCAATTGGAAAAGTCATGAACTGAAAAATATTATTCCAATAGATTTAATCATTTATCTACGACATTTGCATCTATCAGGTCTTCGAATATAGGAATATCGACATTAACTTGTACCTTAAAAGGAGTGGAACCTCCAAAGTGGCTGCTCGATGAAGATGCATTGGTATGGTTAGCCGTCGAAGGATCTGGGAAAAGTTATCCATCATCGCCTCCCTCTATCACTCAAGGGCTTCCTCGAGTAGCATTTTGAAAGGACATCCTGCCCCCTTGTATTTCTTTTCTTCTGCCATGGTAGGTAGTTGGGTTTTGTGAGGTTGATCCTACAATGGTTCAACCAGATCGAGCCCTAAATCCTTATACTCTGACCTCATTGGGAACATGCAAAGAAAAACCAAGAAAGAGTAGAGTGCGCTGATACCACTGATTTGAACTTAAACAAGAATGAAACAACTTATAGATATAATCATAAACATAGAGATGCAACATAAAAACACTTCATTCATTAATAGAAAAAATTGAACTATGCTTACAAAAAAAATGGAAATAAGATAGCTTGGGTGATGGTAGCTTATCTCTTAGAAGATATTTGGTGGCTACATGCCTCTAAACTAAGTTATAATGAGGCTCAAGAGCCCTTCTATTATTGAACAATAAGAGAAAAACCTAAACAACCAAAACCCTAACTCGAGGAGATGTAACACCAAGAGTTTATGGGTCCCGTTGGGGTTATTTGGACAACCAACTTCTCGAGATCGTAACTTGGTCATATTATCTTCATTTGATGCGTATGATACCTTGTTGGAAATTAAAAATTAAGGAAACATATGAAACATATGAAACTGTGCTATAATTAAGGAAACATATGAAACTGACTGGGGGGTCTAGGTGGAATAGGCAAGTGGCCACCAATATCCACCTGGATCATTCCTCCACCTTTAGGAAGCAATGGTCCCCATTGTGTGCAGAGCCTCCATGAGGTGAGGAAATTTCTGTTGACCCTGGTCCCTGGTGAACCAGTTGCCCTTGTGAAGGAGTTGGCCAGCTTTGAAAACTTGATATAGTTTCATCCTCTATTGTCGAGTGTTCTTGATATCTATGTCCATGATCTAATCAATTGTGGCCTGTTTCATGTACTCCAGGTTTAGCTCTATCCGTGTGACCTATTCTGTAATGTCATATATGTCCAGCAATGGTGGAAATTATGGCCGAAGGTGATCTAAATTGAAGATTGGCTGCCAACGAAGGAATGGTGGGATGCTAAGCTTGAAGGCATAGTCACCAATGACCTTGGTGATGGTTTATGTCCCATATCGGAGTGAGTGAAGATTGTGGTGGGGTCCAACAAGGTGCTTCTTCTATAAATGAAGCCAAACTTTGTTGCCCACCTGGAACTTGTGTGACACTCGATGATGATCATGGTGCTGATTGTAATTAGCATTAGCTCTATCAAATATATCAATGCACTCAATGAAGTTTTTAGCCCTTTCAACATCGGATTACACGTGAGCCGAATCTACTTGAGTGGCTGCAGATGGTATGGCGATATCAATGGGGTATAATGGATGAAATCCTAGCCCTAGTGAAAGGGGCTGTGACCTTTTGAGCTATGGAGAGCTCTGTTGTAGTTGTGTTGGACATAGGGGAGACTTTCATCCCATGTGCATGGATGCTACGAGTTATACATGCACAAAATGTGTATGGTCATCCCCTTGACAACCTCTTTTTGGCCATTAGTTTGAGGGTGGAAAGTTGTGGACTTAGTAAGTTTTGTATCTAGCATCGTACAAAGACTTGACCAAAATGCACAAAGGTATCTGCTATCCTGATCTGAGATAATGGAATGTGGGATCCCAAAGTGTACCACCATTCACTCAAGGAAGAGCTTAGTAGTGGCCTCTGCTATGATACTCTTCTTGCAGGCCACCATGATGGTCATCTTAAATAATTTGTCGATCACCACGAAAATGCAAACGTTACCATGCTTAGTAGAAGGAAGGCTTGACTTATAATCCATGGAGACAAGTTCCCAAGGCTGACTAGGAGTAGGTAGAGGAGTATACAGGCCTTGCTTCTTGATGGTTGGTTTGTAAATGGTGCAGGAAGTGCAGGATCTGATGTACTCCCCAACATCTTCACAAAGTTTCGGCCAATAAAAATACTTCTGCAATACCACCACTATTTTCTCTTTTTTTGAAATGTCCAACGACTCAACTCATCTTGGCACGCTCACTTGAAGGAACACATATGTGTCCCAAGTGGCATAACAGTGCATCTTGAAAGTGAAAATTTGGAACTTTCTTCCCTTCAGGAACTACCACTATGCTAGTTACTCTTGTTTTAATGTTGGAGATTGAACATAGAGCGTAGCGCAAAACCAAAATTCCATATATAGAGGATTTATCTAGAGGAAAATAGAAAAGAGGTTGATATTTTATTCCTTTTTACTAAAGTAAATCCCATTTTATCAAGTGGATAATCAATCATGTTGGGTTCTTTTGTTTCCTCTAATCTTTGAGTACATGTGGACACATGTTCAAATTAGTAGATTTCGTTGGTGTTTATTTGTTTGCTTATCAGCTTTATTTTTCCCACTTTAATATTATTCTCTGTAGATATTTTTGTTATTCCTCTAGATCTATTCTATGAAGGTAGAGGGGGGATGAACTGTATTTTTGTATTTTGTAGTTCTTTTTGCTTTGAGGTTCTTGTCTTCACACCCCTTTTTTAGCTAAAGTACTTATGGGAGGACATAGTTATCATTGAGAGTTAGAGAGTGTTTTCCTTGTATCCATGCAAATGCATGTTTGGCTACTCATGCTTGGTGTGGATTTTGAAGTGTTTGAATGCCCCTTAGATATTTTTTTGGTGTAACAAATATTAGCCAAACTTTGTGCTTACAATTTTAATATATATTTAGTGGTTATATGTCAGGATCATTGTTATTGATCATTGTATTTTGACATCTTGTATTAATTAATAATAATAATAATAAGAATCACTCCTATTCAAACATGTAGCTCATTATTCATAATTTTATCATACATACTCACTTTTTTTTTTACTTTTTGGCATGAAAATCAATATTTATAGAGGCAAATTTTCATGTTGTCACAACATATTTACATGATTCAAAAAGTGAGAAATCAATATTTGGTGTAATTGCAAATTTTAGGTTTGATAATTATAGGTCATTTATAGGCTATAAATGTATTCAAAGTTTCACTTCTAATTGAGTATTCAACTTAACATATTGAGTATCTTATACATAACTATTTTTCCCTCCACCAACTTTTCATAACTTCCATAACCATTAGGCAGGGACTTGTAGCTTCAATTTTATTTTGTTTGTTTAATAAGATATTTACAAAGACTCACAATTTTTTATAATTTATTGAAATTCGTAGAATTTACAATTTATAAAGTTTCAAGGCATAATTTTTTAAAGTCTATTTCTTTAAAGGGTACTAGCTCAATGGAAGAGCACCCACTTTTCAAGGAGGAGGTTAGTGGTTCCCTACCATCATGCTCTAATATTCATATGGAAGGGCAGTGATCATATTTTGGTGACAAAGTCTCTTTTGACCATCACTAATGAGCTTATGGTGACATTTTTTGACCCTCACCAAAATATGAAATGGTGATGGTCAACGAACGACACCATATATATATGCATCAGTGATGACTGTGGAAGGTCCATCATCATAAATCGTTGTGGTTCATATGAACTATTGACATTCATTATCTATCATTATTATCACTATCAGTAACAGACCTTGAATATCACCACAACATCTATACTTTTGGCAATGCAGCCTTTGATGATGTTCATTTTTTGGTGATAGAGGTTATTTTAACTATCACTAGTGAGCTTATGATGACATTTTTTGACACTCACCGAAATATGAAATACTGATGGTCAACAAACCTCGCCATATATATTCATCAATAGTGAAGGTCATGAAATGACCATCAAAATAAATTGTTCTTTATCATATGAAATGGTGAAGGACACTATCTGTCACTATACTCATTATTTATGATGGGCCTTGAATGTCACCACAACACCTATAATTTTGGCGATGCCACCGTTGGTGGTGTTCAAGTTTTTGGTGACGAAGGCTAAGGTTCATCATCGTTTCTCATATGAAATGGTAACGATCACTATCCGTCATTATAAATCACTGTTAGTGACAGACCTTGAATGTCACCACAACACTTATATTTTTAGCGATGTTGCCTTTGGTGACGTTCAATTTTTGGTGACAACAACTCTTTTGGTTATTAGAAATGAGGTTATGGTGACATTTTTCGACCCCCACAAATGTCCTTTTTTATTGTAGTGGTGTCCTAGTATTTGAGCCTAAATCTACTCCCTTTCTTTTCAAGACAATTGATCCTTAATCCCATGTGCACCCAAATCCCACCCCCTCCCCAAAAAAAAAAATATTGATAAGGTAAGGAGCCAATATTATATCTTCCATCACCCTTTTATTTCATAGATCATTTATCACATTTTTTAGGGATTTACTATCTAAAATCACCTTGTAATCCATTGATTGTTTATTTTTGTGAATATTTCCTTTGAAGTCAAATCTAGAGATTAGCTAAATCCCTATAAATCCTTTCTTCTACCTTAAACTCTAATAGTTCAATAGTTTTATTCCTAGTAATATAAGTAGAAGCTCTTGGTAGATATAGATGTGGTTTTAATATGCCATTATATCCCAGAATATATTAGGGAAAATCCCACTTGAGGTAGAATAGATTTGGATCAAAGTGAAAAGAGGCTTCGTAAAGTGATAATGGACCCATTCTTCGATTACAACATGTATTTCACTTGAGTTTTAGTACTTAATATATAGAATTATGAGATTTATCTATAAAATTTTTACATTGTTTTCAGAGAGAAGGTCCATATCCTAGAAGATGACATTGGATGAAGTTCAATCTTGATGGTCTTTCCATCTAGGCTACTCATTCTCAAGAAAAACATCTTTATTCTTTAAAAATTCTAAAGACCTGATGCTTTTCAAGTGAGACAATAATCAATTCTAATACACTGACAATGAATCCAATGTGATAAGGTATGAAATTGTGTAACTTTATTAATTTTAAATGGTGAAAAATTATATGGGTGAAATATGGCTCCATAATATTTACATATATGTTTTGATGCTTTGAATATTGGGAATATACCATTATAGATAAATAGGAATCCTCTAAACTATGAAAAGGATCTCCCAAATTTTAAAGATTACACCTCCATTTTTGTTCCACATATCTTGCCATTTGTGACACATGTCAAAATTAAAAGAACGATATGAAGACATCATGCGAATATTATTTAAGTATTATTTGGATTTTAATAGGAAATGGTAGTTTAGACACTCCTATGGTCTTATGTGCATATCTTTCGAGGAAACTCCCATTAAATTTTTATGAAAATTTGTGCTCCACGTTGAAATTTTTTTGGAAATACATATTTAGAGCTATTAGAAAGCACCTTTAGGAGGAAGGAGGTATTTCTATTTTAGAAATAAACATAAGAATTACTAAGAATGAAAATGAACCATTAATAAGAAATGAATATTTAAAGGTATTGTGGATAGTGATATATGTTAGGGTTAAGGAATAATAATATAAACATTCTATGAGGAGGGAGAAGGGGATCTTATTAGGTATTTTGAATGAGATAACACAACATGAAAACTACTCATAAATATTTCTAACTTCATATACAGTTTCTATAATTTCCAAAAAATATTTTGATGAGGGCTTGGGTAAAAATTCATATATTTGTGATAAGAATGGAGCATCCTTCATAATTTCATTTTAGTAGCAGGTCTAATATATGCAGGAATAATTTCCTTCCCACAGGACTAGTTTTATGAGATGATGAAGGAAGACTTATGTTGTAACCCAATGTTTTATCTATTGTTCCTCTCCTAATCTTAGGTGTGGAGAGCATTGAGCCCCCATAGTTATTTGGATATGAAGTCATTATTGAACAATCAGTTAATATAATAGAGTATTCGAACCAGATTAATGTAGAAATGAGTTTCAATATTGAATTAAATTGACAAAAGCCCTATTTTATATACTTTAATTCCAACTCATTATGCTATAAAAATGAAGAAGGTGTTTCTCATGATTCTAGTGTTCATATTGGCTACATAGAAATTTGTCATTATGATGTGGATAGAATAGTTTACAAACAAACACAACAAACTGATAGAAAGAATGAGGATTATAAAAAATCAATGTAGCCTAATCAATTATAACAAATGATTATTGATGTAGGGAATTACTTTGATAATCTTAAATCACATTTAAAAAAGGAGTAAAGAAATAAAAAATATATGTCACATTTTGATGATAATCATAACTAGATTATTGAGAATGAAGAGGTTGTCATTGAAGAAGGTATCCCAAAAACCACTTTCATCTTTAGATTCCAACATTAATATAAACCATCGACCTAAAGATATCTCATTTGTGCAAGTTATAGATATAGGTTTTCCAAAGTTTTCATTTTAAATACAATAATGTAATAACAAAAAATACATAATCATAATTTATCACATATACATTATATTGTACAAATCTTCTCAACTATTCTAGATATTTACACATTGCATGTTGGAACTATAATCTCCTCAGATTATGTTCTTTCTTAAGACATATATGGAAAATATAATTATAAATTGAATAGTGATTGTATCATCATAAGAATAATGCAATACCTTATTTATACATATTTGTGATAATAATATGAAACTGACTTGATTTATTATAACTATCGAAAGGGAGGTTATATTGTAATCAGATTTCAAAAACTTTGACTTCTCAATTTTTTCAAACAATCTATAAAATTTATTAAAATTAAAAAAAATAATGAAAAGAATTTTTTGGATTTTGAAAATTTTAAAATGTATTTCCATATTTTCTAATTGTTATTAATGAAATTTCTATTTTTATAGGATTTTTAAGAATTTTTTGGATTTTGAAAATTTTAAAATTTATTTCTCCATATTTTCTAATTGTTATTAATGAAATTTCTATTTTTATAGGATTTTTAATATAGTTTCAGAAATAAAACTTATTTAAAATTTTAAAAATAACAAAACAAAAAACCCATTTTTCTCAAATATCCTCACCAATAATTAACTTACGATGAAAATTTAGTATTTATGGATTCTCTCAAATTCAAAAAAAAATAAACAAAATATTCAGCCATTAGATTCCTTAGAATAAATAAACCCACCGTATCATCAAATTTTATATTTCAGGCCACCAATATGAATTGTATTTTGCAATCCAATATTAGAGACGTGCAAATCCTCATTTACATATGCAATAAAACCAAAGAGTCGGCATACGTAGTTCCAACATCGATGGCACTCACAAAACTTCCTTTATTCGAGACGCCATTGCCGGCATTTAACAAGAAGACCCAATCTTATCTTTATCATTATTGTAACTCTAATTTCTAGGATGGGAGTTGTACTAACATACTTGGTCACATTTATTATCCTAAAAGCACACAATTTGTCAAAATAATTGGTAAAAATAAAGTTACAAAATCAAAAGTGAGGGTGAGGGTGAATTTTATGAGGGTTTCATTCAATGAATTTATGTCATGGCATGTGAGTTAGCGGCATACTAAACAATATTCTTAATTTGACTATATATTGGAAATACATTTAAAAATCACATTATTCAATATCCAACCAATATGAACCCAATACACCCCTGTTTCACTAGATATTGTAGGTATCCATTTTTTAATTAACATTTTTTATACTCTATGTTTTTTTATTATCTTTGAGTTCAATTTTTTATACATACTCATATAAAAACTATTTACCCCTTATTATATGCTGAATATATCATGTCATTTTTTCCTCAAGATATATCCCCTAATATGCATGCACATGGTTTAGTATAGCTCCCATGACGACTTCAAGTATTCATTCACATAAATGTAATTATTAAACATCCCTTTGTTGAAGTATAACAAAAATAACTAGATTAATCTCGATTATTTTTAATGAGTTTAGACTTCCCTGATCCATCTAGATTGTGAGAATAATTTCGGCAATATCACATAACAAAGCATTTGCATTTAGAACCAACCAGTGTGGTTCATTGTCAGGACAAGTTGAAGATCCGATCTGAGCAATGAGTTATATAGGGACAACAGGAAATTCCAACAGTTAGATTTACTGACAAACGGTCAAACATGACCTCTAACATCTAGGAATGACCAACAGCTAGATTGACTGACAAACGGTCAAACAGATCGTGATGATTAAATAAGGTTTACTATTATTTCCATCTAAATAGAAAATATATGTAAAATGATATTAATACTATAACCATAAATAGATTACGCATTAGTAATAACAACATGTACCATTTATTCTAATATATTAAAAGAGATAATTCTTTTTTATATTATATTAATATATGGGTTATTTCAATTAAGTGAATTGATCGTGATGATAAAATAAGGTTTACTATTATTTCCATCTAAATAGAAAATATATGTAAAATGATATTAATACTATAACCATAAATAGATTACACATTAGTAATAACATGTACCATTTGTTCTAATAAATTAAAAGAGATAATTCTTTTTTATATTATATTAATATATGGGTATTTCAATTAAGTGAATTTATTCTAGGTTCTCGGGTTATAAATTCATAATAAAATATTATGATAATATAAATAAGAAATACGTTAGTAATTATAATATTAACGTTAACAAATGTTATGTTGCAATTGATATATTTGGAATAAAGAAATAAATTTATTAATTATTTTAAATTTGGCCCCTCATTTTGGACCCGACCATACCTAGGTGTTAGAGGTCCTGTTTGACCGTTTGTCAGTCAATCTAGCTGTTGGTCATTCCTAGATGTTAGAGGTCCTGTTTGACCGTTTGTCAGTCAATCTAACTGTTGGAATTGCATGCTGTCCTATATAACTCATTGCTTAGATCAGATCTTCAACTTGTCCTAACAATGAACCACACTGGTTGGTTACAAATGATTTTTTATGTGATTTTTGCCAAAATTATTCTCAAAATCAATTATTTTTAGTTAATTCATTATTTTATTATTATTATTTTTTTAAAAGAGGACAGTTACATAGACTTTTGGTTTATTTTATTGACATTTATGAAATCTTAAGGATGTAAGTGACTAAAAAATATGTCAACTTCGATAATATTTAAATGTCATAATTTCCATTAATCAAGGACTAATAAAGTTTAGCTATAAAGATTTCCATCAATCATCAAGGTTGAGAGTCATATAGATTATTTTTATAACAGAAACATAAGCAATTTCTTTTCCCTTCACTCGTTCATTCCATCTCTTATTTTATTTTTTTTCACTTTGCTTATTAAAAAATTCCATAAATTAAAGTTTAATAAAGATTTAGTTTAAATTTTTTATCGAGAATTAAAGTTTCATCTACTTTTCTTTCACGGATTAAAAAAATTTCATTAATCAAAGACTAATAAAAGTGTAGGTTTTAACACCATACAAAAATTACTTGTATATGAATTCTAAAATCACATAAAATAAACAATGCCAGAACATAACACATAAAACACATATACACAGAGATTTTCCTCTGGATCCCAAAACCAGGATTACCAGCTTGATTTTTCATTATATTCCTTTCAATGTTACAATACATATTTATACATGTTAAAGTATCTAATACCATGGACCGAAAACCATCGTGTCCAAAACCATGTGCAAAAAATCATGCACAAAACCATAGGTAAGTCCGTCCAACCTAATATAGGGTCTAAAAACAAAATTTTTTGGGGCAGCGTCAGGTCACCTGCACCCCTCAAACCCCCTGTGATCTGCCCACTACACAATCTGCGAAATGAAAGAGAACACAATCTGCGAAATGAAAGAGAGGCTCTGCACCCCCTCTAACACCCCGATTAACTATATGGGCTAGTCGTAGAAATAATATAATATAATCCAACAAAGAGTTTATTGATATTTGTATCCATCAACCATAGAAATTATATGATTAAGTTTATTTTTGGATAATACAAACTCGATTTTTTTTTTTATTTCCCTTTTATATATTGAAAAATTTTATATACATAATGTAAATATACAATTTTTTAAAATTTGTAATAATAATTTAGTAATATATTCTTTATATATGATATCGTTATCATGAAACACTCAATTTTTTTTTATATATATATATATATATATAAAATAGTATTTTTCTCATCAAAATTGGTATTTACTAATGAAACAATTAAACTATCTTGTTTAATATTGGTAAAATTTCTTGTCTTTATCATGTAATTTTATCATTTTATTTATTAAGTATTTTGTTAATTGATAGCTTTATTATTGTTATTATTGATAGTGAATCTCCATCATTTTTAATCATCAGCCTTTTAAGTAGGTGTATGTATTTCCTTATTCGTAAATGGATTTGGCACATATACTACAAGATCATATTCGTGATCATTGACGAATATAAATGGACATGCCTTAGGGTTGATCGCTAGAAGAGTCAACCTTTTAGTATTTGATGAAAAAGTTGGGCACCCCTTGCTCATAGATTAGGTGAAAAACCCCTTGCTCATAGATTAGGTGAAAAATAGATACAAGATGGTGAAAAATAGACACAAGATCTAACATTACTTGGATGCATTGAGAGAATATTAGAATGAAATTTGGAAAATAAACACGAAGGGGTTCCACATAATTTGTATAATGGACAAAATTGACACAGAAAGCTTGACTATATTTCTGCTATTAATTATTTTTTGCATAAAAGGTATTACTAAGTAGCAATGGTGCATATTATACTTGTTTATTACTGGGAGATATTTAATTTATGTACATTTAACTTTTAATTCTTTAGTTTATCAATTTTTAGGTGGATTAGATTTGTTTAAAAAAATCCAATCTAAAATTTTGAATTATTTTTAATTTGGAACCTTTTGTTGGTTTATGGAACTTCATTGGATTAAGTGCATGATTTGTTATAAACATCAATGGAATTCTTTTAATTGATATTATTGTGTCAATAAGGGAGATGTGGTAATGTTTAACATTTTGATTTAGTCAAAATGAAATAAAAATAAATAAATTAAAAACCATGATTGTTCATGGTATTATTAACCCATGGTTTTTCCATGGTCTTTTTTCTTAATGTGCCTTATTTAATGACTAATGATTAAACCAATCTATATCCATTCTAACTCTAGATCTACCAAGCACCCAAAGAAATCAAATCTATTTTCACTATAGAAGAGGTTATCTCTTTTCATTGTGGAAAAAGTTGATAAATCTAAAATAGTATTTTAAAAGTAGTTTACTTTTATTTTAATAAAAATAGTCTAAAAGTTATTATTGACACTAAAAAAATGTTGGGTGAATGTTATTGCACAAAAATGTGTTTTCCACAACCCAAAATGAAGGTAATGGTTCACTTCCTCACTGCTCAAGTTCTAGTTGAAACTTAACTTATAAAACAAAAATAAATATTATCTAAATAAAAGATAATTTCAGCTATAATAAAAAAACCGAATATATGTATGTTTAGTTAAATTTAGTTACAAGCATTGTAAAACTTCAATAATACCACTAGAATTTTCATCATTAGATTCATTGTTGGTATTCTAATAAAGAGATGTGGTGAAAATATTTCACTCTTATTTTAAGTCAATAGTAGAATATTTTGTCCACTTGGTCTTAGATAGATAGTGATCACGTGCTTTGTTAAGGCACTCCTTGATGTGAAGCCACAAGTTCAATTTCAAGATCCCATCTGGGTGATATAGTTGAAGTGATGATGATGCAGTCCCACCAAACTTACAAAAAAAATAAGGATAAAATATTTCAATATTCATGTAAAATAACATAATTTTAGATCAACTTATAAAGTAATTATATGTAAACAAAAAGAGAAAGTATATTTTCACTTTTGAATGCATATAATATATATATATATATATTATATATATTATATATAACCCATATTATAATATTTTTAAAACTCCAATAAAGAAAAATAATAACGATGTATAAACTTAATTGATTTCGACTGTCAATATGTGACCATTAAACAACAACAAATAATAATAGATATAGATATTAAATAAAATATTTAATATGAAGTTTTTTAATATTGATATTATTTTAAAATATATTTTAAAAAATTAATATTAACAATGTGATTAATCAATAAACTATTTCAATGTCAATTATATATATATATATATATATTTATATTATATATACAGAAATGTATAAAGAAAAACATTTCCACTATTCCATATTTAGTTTTTTTTATTGTATTTTCTTGAAATTTCATAAAGATTAGATTTGCATGTTTAAAGTGTATAGTCTACACAATTTAAGTGTTCAAGTGAATTTTCAAGGTATTGAATTCTTGCATACTTTGAATTATGAATATGTAAGTCTCCAGAGTATTTTTTTCAAATTTTACACTTGAAAAAATGTTTGCACCTCACTAGATTTAATATCTCTCCAAGCTGAGTTCACTTAGTCTTAGCTAGAGAGTGATATGGTGCCCTATTAAAACACTCTTAGATATTAAGTAATTCTTTCAATTCCCTTTCCTATTCAAATGTTGTTCTTGGACATCACCATAATATAACCTCACTATTACCAAAAATAAAATTAAAAATATAAATATATTAATCTGAATATTATCACTAAAAATGTTTTGTTATTTCAGCACTTCGATTTAGGTGATATACCAGACAAACTCAGATTCTAGGTAATAAAAGTGTTCTCTAACATGTTATTAGAACCGAAACCCTTTATTGGGTGAACACTTCGATTCATGTGATCTACAATACAAACTCGGATTCAAAATATGATACATGTGATCTACAATACAAACTCGGATTCAAAATATGAGTTCAGGTTTGGAGTAGATATAATAGATACTAAAATAAATGTATATAGATTTTCGAAAGTACTTTATGCTGAATGGATATATTGTTGAAGTATTGATTTTGAATTTGATGGGTGTCAGGCCTGCCTTATCTCTGACTAAAAACTAAAAAAGCATTCATCGATTTTGTTCATGAGCAAGTTGCTAGCTTTGATAATATAATCACCCATTGCAAAACTACTTTTAATGGTCAAGGTAAGTTCTTGGTATGATGCTATAAACCCTATTGGTTGATGCTACAAACTCCAAAGGCAAAACTACTTTTAATGGTCAAAGTAAGTTCTTGGTATGATGCTATAAACTCTAATGCAGAATGTTGTTCTGGATAAAATTCTAGGGTTCACGTGAGAATTGTCGTTGAAAACCATGTGAGCATGCCAAAACGTAGACAGCGTGCATCACTAAACTTTGGTGCATGTAGAGCCTGTACACACAAATACTTGCAACCGATGTTTAGTACACGCAAACTGACGGTTAAAAATAAATAAATAAATATACATCCTAATAAGCTTCACTATAGTCGTCTTCATCCGTACTCTGGCCCGTCAATTTTCATATAATTTATCCCTCTCATGGTACATTTAACCAACCTAAAATCTATACATTTAACCAACCTAAAATCTATAGAATTCCAAATCCGCGGATGGAAAATACTGAAACTGGTTTTCGCCAACAGATTGTATTAACTCATTCAGTCCTCTACCGTTCTGGCTTTTTGAAAACGTTTTCCATCACGTAGCTGTTACATCTGAGAGACGACACGCTGTAGATCTAGATCCCTAATGAAGCGATTTGAGTGCCCCGTAGACGACGTCATCGCAAATGGCTTTCCGTCAATGTCAAAAGCGCATGACAGTTTGAAGGATTAAAAAATGGAGTTGTTTTTAAAGAGATTTTTTCAAAGTTTTTCTGGTAAGTTTTTCTGGTCAAAATTTTCGGCAGCAATTTATTGAAATAGTAAGTTTGATAGTTAATTTCTGTACAATCAAAGCCTCTCAAAGGTTTTTCAAGGTGGTCAATCCAAATATGCAATTAAAAAACCATTTTAAATAATACAAATCAAGATTTAACCTCAATTTTTTCACCAGATTCCATCACTAAAATCTCCAAAAAAATCTCATACACCTCATTCAATATCGATGCGCCACAAACAGACCGCCCTTAGCTTTCACGCTTGCAGACCCCACATTCGCGAGCTTGCGATTCTGTGCAGATGTACGTCATTCCAATTTCCAACGCTCGATCTATGTAAATTATTATGCGTGCAAACCATGAGAAACCTAAAACAAATCTGCGTTGTGATATATGAAGTATGTTGAATTTGGGATCTAATTATTAGGCCAGTTGTTGGTTTGATGTGATATACTCCAACGGAAAAATTGATTTCTGGACGTGCTTGCAGTGTTCACGTGCTAAACTTTCACCGATTGAATATCTACAATGCGCATACTCATAAAACCTTGATGTACCTTTGACAAAATCATCAACAATAAACCATAAGCCTCTTTGACAAAATCATAAGCAATAAACCATGAGCTAAGATCTCGCATTTAAAACTACTATGTATAATGGATAGGCATTGCAACTTGCCAACATGCCTTGCTATAATGGATAGACGTTGCAACTTGCCAACATGCCTTCCTCGAAAGCCATGTGAAAAATTCTGCTGGCATGGACGTCAACATCAGTAAAACTCGGTTCATGTAACCTGTTAGCGAACAAATACTTAAAAAATAATGTCATGTACACCCGAAGTAGACGACAACAAAATCATATCCCAATAAGTTGCAACATTGTCATATGCTCCAGTGCGCAGCAGCTTTTCACTTGATTTGTACCAATATTAAATACATCCATTTGATGGTAATTTGTTGTTCCTTCCGTCTACTTTCATGTTATCGCGTACATTGTCTCATCTGTTTCCATAGAGTTTAACTCTCGCTCACAGTACATTCAACCTACGTAAAATCTATAACTTTTCAAGTCCGCGTTAGATGGAAAAACGGAAAGGGGTTTTCGTTAGTGGATTCGACAAGTCGTTCGTCCTTATCCGCTACATCAAAGCAACAACACTCAGATATCGCTGAGCGCTTGAAAGTGCATGCCAGTGCAGGGGATTCAATCATTCAGATACCTGATGTAATATTTAGGGTTATTTATGAACATGTAGTAATAGATGTCAATAATTTATATATTGAGAAATAATAAAATGATGTATGTCTTAACATATAAATATCAAAGATTTATCATTTGATATATATTAGTAAAATCACATTTATATCAACCATATTTAATATTATTTT
>APFE030845431.1:0-29162 GCA_000404065.3 Pinus taeda
CTGTATTAGTGATGTCTAATGCAAAACCGCATAGAGAGAGCATTCCCATATACTTTACGTATTGTAACATTGCCCTATATACCAAAAGGTACATGGATGAGCTATGATATAATCACATATATCGAATGAGGTATCACACTTGGTATGTATCGCAAACAAGTTAGTGACAGCTGCTATGTTTTACTACGTTGGAACACGTCTCTAGCCTAGAACCTCTAAATGTTTTGCATTAGGTGACAATGCTCCATTAAGTTAATTCCGCTGAATTTTAAGTTGATCTTCTTAAGAATTTTCCTTTCAAGGTTCACCACATGATTTATTTTTGCAATTTTCTAAAATGCAACTAATATGATAGGCATTCTTCTCATTCAATTGAACAATGAAAACCTTAGCTAGTAGGGATAGAGAAACCAGATTTTTGACAAAGAGCAAAGAGCACATATAATGCAATTTCCGTAGCTATTCATTTCAAGCATTCACAAACTACAATATCAAAGATGAAAGTTTTTCTTTTCAATTTACTTAATGTTAAGATGAACAAAAGGAAACTAATGCACATACAATCAATCAATCTTTTTGCAATAACGAAGACTTTACGACAATTCCTTTTCGAAAGAAATGAAGACTTTTACGACACTTTCATTTGAACAAAGATTAATTGACTATAATCTAACTTTTCCAATGAAATGATAATGATAAAGAAATCATTTAAGAAAAATTAATCAATCAAACCCAAGTAGGATGGAATGAGGAAATACAAATTGATTTCAAAGAAACTACAATCATTGATCTTTAAGCAAGAATAAATAGAAGGAAATTTGGAGAGAAAACCCAATCCGAAGGTGAAAATTTTCCCTAAGGTGGATCATCACAGGTCAAAGGGAGCCTAACAGCACTATAGAGCACTGCCTCTCACTCAAGGGTGCTCTGCAGAGTACTATCCCTTGACCAAGCCTTCGTTGATTCCAAAGATGCCACTCAAGAGCCATCTAACCTCAATTTTTTGACCAAAAAACACTTCAACAAGGCTCAAATAGAATCAATGAAAGAAAGTAAGGTCTGTTAGGGTGTCCTAGGATGTGGATGAGCTACTTGGAATGAGGATAGTTCCCTAGCAAAGTCACTAATTTGTTTTGGAGAATCTAGTATCTACAGATAAATACTAATTCCCTGGATAAGTAGCCATATCTAGAACAATAGTTTAAAGCACTTTAGCTTTTTCTTATAAGTAATAGATAAGACAAAGAGGATGAGGAGACCTAATTGTAGTTTTTATTTCCTCTTGTCTCCTTTGTATCAGCCCCATCGCTTCTTCCTGTACTTAACATGCTTGAGAAGTACCGGTAAACATCAACATAAGACAAAGAACCAATCAAAGAAAAATATATGTTGATTACAAGTAAATGGATTCAGATACATTCACACATATAAGCATCACATATCAAGATAAGCATATGGGAAAAGGTGCAAATACTTTATTGAATATAAGGAAGAATTACAACCATGAAGCTTGATTCCAAGTCACTCCTCCAACTTTGGTTCCATCCACATCACATCATAAGCATGCCAATCTGGTAGCATAACAACACTTACAATACTATCAATTCTCAAACTAACATTATCTCCTTACAATCATCGAAGTCTAGCCCTTGATCACTTAGATGAGTGCTCAATTTATAGGAAGATGGAGAAGGTTTTGTCATCAATGATGGTATTGAATGGCCTTCCAAACTTATAATTTGTTCCATCGAGGAAGGGATGAGAAGATAGGATGTCTCTTAACTCATTCCTCATCCATTTTCGAGCTCATAGGAGATGATAAGTATGGGAATCATCTAGAAGGCTCCAGAAGATAAGAATATTCCACAAACCCAATGTGAATTTCGCTCAATCTCGCCCAGCACAGGTCAAAAAGGACTTAAGTGCTTTGCAGAGCACTGTGGCATGGAATCAACTGCTCTACAGTGCATCCTTGCATGGGCCTAACTGCGCTAGTCCCTCTAGGTCATTTGAAGATCTCTTCAGGCCATGAAACTGTTTGGGAAGGAGTAATTCAAAAGGTTGACTTGTTTAGGGCATGTAGCAACTGAAATTAGGGTTTGATGAGCCCTAAAACACTGATCTGGATGATGCGAGTGATGTGCCAAAATTGATCTGTAACACTTATATTGTTTCCTAGAACCCACTAACAGGAAGCACCAAATTCCCTTCTTCTATAGAAAAATGATTAGGTTACCATGAAGCACCAAATTCATGGATTTATGTATGCACCCACTTGCAAGATGAACCAACCTCCAATCTCTCCTTAGGAACCCACTAGATGGAAGCACTAACTCCATAATATGTATGTCCCAACCCACACTTAATAAGGAAACTAATACTCACTATAAAAGACAACCTCTATACCTATTTTTGGCTATGATGTCATCCACTTGGCCCTCTATTCTCCTCTGAATTTGACCTTCTATTCTACTTAGTAAAATTCACTTAACTCATCCTACGCAACAATATATCCATACTACAATAACATTCAGTTCTTTTGATATCGGTCCTCAGACTATCAAACTCAACAGTTCTCGGACTTTACTCTTTTTCAGGCACTCTCAACCTTTCTCTTCTGAATATGCATTCTTGACTAGTTACAAAAACACACACTCATGTTAATCTCTCTACTCGACTCAAAACAATCCTACATCCCAGAACTTCACATTTTCAGTCCTTCATTTTGTTCCTCCACTGTAGCAATGTTATCTCTTCTAGCCATCATTATATCATCCATGCTGCTCGAGAGCATACTCAAACATGACCTCCTATTCTGCTGATCCATCTAAATGCTTGGCCTCTGCAACAGAATTAATTTTGAAAATGGGAACATGAGAATTTCTTGATGGTGATTATTAATACCTAGTCAAACAATGTACTTGAACAGGGAATTCCATGCTTATTAATTTCCCACTGTGCTCAGATTGTACTTTGTACATGGCTTCTTTGAGCTATGGTCAAATCTCCATTAATCCCCAGACTATTTTTCTCATTTAATTCTTCCTAACATGGAAGAAATGATATACATGGATTGATATCTATAAACCAGGCACATAAATTCAATTTGTGATTGTGGTCCTTGATACAAAAATCCTTGTAGTCATGCTTTACACTAAATCATATATCTAGCCGCCAACTTGTTCATATGCATAGGTGTTAAGCCCTTAGGTCGCAAAAAAAATCATTACATTTTGTTAGAAGGCCCTCGGTCATAATAGCATGTGATATATCCACAAAGCCATGACCTAGGTGTGCCTTCTGGCATTTCACAAAATTGTTAACCTCCATCCAATACCTCTATCCCTAAACTCTATTATCCCAGCCAACACTCCCACTGCACCTTTTCTTCCTATATGGTGAACCTTCCAAGATCATGTCTCCAGCTCTTGGGCCCATTATCCTGGCCAAAACTCCCAACGTGCCTTTATTTTTCCTTTGGGGTAAATTGTTTTGGATCTTCCTTCTAGGATTTTCCTTATAAGGTTTTCCTTTTGGAATCAAGTCTCCATCTGTTGGGACCATTATCCCAGCCAAAAATCCTAGCATGACTCTGTCTTTCGTCCGGGGTTAACCTTCTGGGATTTTCTTTATGAGATTTATCTTCTCATATTTTCCTTTTGGGTTTTTCCTTATAGGATTTATCTTCCAGGTAGGCCCTTATAGGTTTTATCTTATGGGATTCTTGTCGGTAGTACCTTCTAGGTTTAGATCATGCAGATGTCACCAATGCTACATGGATTCATCTAAGTGGTGACACATGTCACTTAGATTTGGCCCACTTGGGGTGCCCAAAAACATGATATATGCAAGCCATGTGTCCTCCATATTGATGTCATGACAGCATCATCTTAGGCCTATAAAAATTTTCCCATGCCTGTCAAAGATGACAGAGAAAATGTTCTCGGACCTTGCATTTTTCACCCAATTCCTTTGTTAAAATTTCAAAGGAAGAAACAATGAATTCAAGATTTTACATTGCACTACTCTCCATTGTTGCATTGCTGCCACAATGCCCAACCATTTACCATCCTGAGCCTTCACCTTATGCATGCACTATATTTCTTCTTAGATAGTCATCATAAGCTGTCATCATCCCAGGCACTCCCTTAATCTCTCACTTATAACCATCCAAGCTAAACTTCATTCAGGATGAGTTGTGTAATGGGTCTGCCTATTGGGCCAATAAAAATGGTTCCTGTTGTAGTATTTCTATGCAATGTTCACATGGAAATCCTTTAGCAGCTCCACTAACTACTCTTCCAGCTTTGTCTTATCTCCAAAATTGGCCTCCTCTTTAACCCTTCACCACCTTTAACTTATCCCATTTGAATTTTGAGGTACTTGCATTTGACTAACAATGACTCCTAATCTAGAAGGCCATTTATGGACTGCAATATACCATTGGAAAACTCTTTTTGGGAACTATCCAACTATGCCACGTTTAGGAGCCTTTGAGATAAAATCTTAACACAAAAATTGCTTCAAATCTTGGACCAAGGAACCATCATAGCTATATGATTCTATAGCTTCTCCAGATATCCTACTACTATGATGGTTGTCTACCAAAACTTGTAGCAACCATGGGACTCCTCCTGAGCTTAAAATGCATCATGCACATCAATATTGGCCCAATTTCCATCATTTCTAGCCTAGTTGGCATCAATTCCAACATAGCTGATACCACCATACATTTAGATAATGCCAATTGTGCAACAAACTCTATGCCATTGAGAACTGAGGAACCGAGCTTTCCATGTAATGAACGACCAACACTATTAATAGCCTCTGGGTATATTTCTTGTTGGCCATCGTATACCATATTGTTTTCTACCTCTAAGACAATGTTCCTTTCCAAAGAGACTATTGTTGTCTCAAATGTGACATTGAGATGGGGGGGAGTGAATAAATATGAGGACAATTTTACAATTTCCCAATCTTCTTAATTATACAATCATATAGAAATGGATTGTAAAAATTATAACATCAACTAAAATAGTGCATTATCATATAAGAAACATAACAAGAAGCAATCAATACATCAAGAAACCATAAAATCACAAGGAGACACATTTTTTTAGGTGGAAACCCATATGGGAGAAAACCATGAATGTTTATCTTCAATTCATTTACATTAATTTGCAGGATCAAACCTACTTGAGGAAACTAACCCCAAGATATCCAAGTTTCCACTTGTGGTAGGCTAAAACCTAATTGAAACACAAACCTCAAAAGATGAAAGCATATTGTAATTATAGGATACAACCTAATTGAGGCTTCAACCTCGATGATGAGCAGGCTCCAACCTTCTCCAGGGTCTAATCTAATTGAGGCTTCAGCCTTGATAATGAGTGAGTTCTAACTTGCTCTAGGTTCTAACCTAATTGAGGCTCCAACTTCCTTCTTCAACCTATTAATGGACCTCTATTTCATATCATTTTCAAATTGGATCCACCATCATCATATATCACTGAGTTATAAGGAATATCATAACATATAATCTTCAAATAAAACTTCCAGCGATTATGCTGCCATAAAATTCATATCAATCAATTTTTTTTGTTACCAAACTACTTCTCATACTTTGTTTCAAATACATCTTAAATTTCGTCATTTAAACCCCTATTTGGAACCTATTTCCTACTTGTATCCATAATTACTTCAATATGATCATAGATCTTATAATCAAATAGAAGAGATGTTGATAATCAAATAAGTGTCAAAAGAGCATCATACCTTCTAATTACATTCATCTATGATCATTGATCATCCAACTTCTTATGGAAATGAATTTGGGCCAATATTGACTCGAAAAATCCAAATTAACCATATAAAACTTTATAATAACTCAAATATTCTACATAACATTCTTTTATGGGTGCTCTCTTGGATTCTAACACTGGCCACTAGTAATTATTAAACATGCAACAAATTGGAAGAATAGATAAAAAATAAAATATAACCAACCTGGCGAATCTACGACCACCAATATACCACATATATATGTGGTGGGCTCCAGTATTGTAGCAATAATGCTGCAACTCTTGGGGCTTCCTTCTTTACTTTTATCAACCCGGTAGTTCGTAACAAACTTGGAAGCATTGGTGCTGTATGCACAAGTACTAGCTCTTACTGCAGGTTGTCACTTGGTGAGCTGGCGCAAGTTCGCTAGGAGCTTAAGCCAAATTCGATGAGTTCTTAGAAGAAGTTGTTAACTGTGATGAAAGGAAACTAACTCTACAAGGGCTATTCTACTTGCAAAAAGAGAAGGAAAACTGAAATGAAATGCAAACCTTAACAAACCCTAGCAAACCCCAGTTTACCTATTAACCCTACTTTTGCAAGAGAAGAGATGGAAACTAATGAAATGAGTGACATTGAATACTGAAGAGGTAAATTTCATTTATTCACGCTACTTCTGAAAAGAAATGAGAAGAAATCATCTTTTTGTACTTTTGAGTGTTTTTATGTGCAATTATTATGCTTGTGATTTATCTAGTTGAGACTGTGCACATGTTTGGTGGCAAAGGAAGATGGAGTTGGCTTTTGTAGAGGGTGAAGAAGGTGTGGAGAGGTCCAAAGAAGCCCCTAGTACCTTTCTAAAGGTTTCCATAGTGATCGGACTTTGAAAAATCACTCACGGAAAGTTCTACAGGAGGTTGCAGGGCATCTACAGGAGGATCTATAGGAGGATCTACAGGAGGAAGCCAAAAGTTGTTTTTGGAGTTTTGAAGGTGGAAAAATGATGGAAAAGGTAAATGAAGGCTAGGTGAAAGTGTTGAGGTGTCTAGAACTTGTCAAGGAAGATCAAGGACGAATAGGATGGTTGGATTTGTTCGAATGAAAAGAAAGCAACTTTATGGGAAACAACACAGAAATTAGGGCATATTGGCGAAATGCTGTGAATGAGTTGGGAAACCTATGAGAAGTGAACTGGTACTGGTTGTTTTATGGAGGGATGGTGAGCTAATGTGTCATGCAAGAGATCTTCACATTTACTTATCAAAACTGACTAAAGAAGGAATTAAAAACTGAATTTTGTCTAGCTTGACCTAATTTCTGACCTACAAACAGAAAAATGTTGAACATTACCTTATGAACAGAAAAGCATGTGAGAGAACTATGGAAAAAGAATAGGAAATTATCTAAGCAAATGAATCTGAACCAATATCAACTTTTCCAAATCAAGTTATCACACTAGCAGTTGCATGGAAGAGCAAAAACTGTGTTTTTGGTGGCAGCAGTAGTGCCTTGACCTCAAATACTAGTCCCAGGAAGGGAGAAAGGATATAAATACTTGTTGTTGGCCTTTTTGAATCTTATTCTATCACTGCAGTAACCTAATTGAAAAACTGATACAAAAAATAACTATGCAAACCATCAAAAGCAACCTAATCTAACAAAGTAAAATGAATCTATGCAACATAAATTAACTCATGAATGGAAGCAAAAACATTTAAGTAAACAAAGGAGGTGTTGTGCAGCTTGGGTTGGGCCCTAACCCAAGAGCTTTAGCCCTCTGAAAGAGATCAGTGTTGGCTCAAAAACTGTTTTGTTTTCATTATCAAAAATAGCAGTTACATTACATAATTGTTCTCAAAAAGGAACTCGAAAATGAGCTGAACACAATGCTACAAAAAAGTGCGAAAATATACTAATAACTGGCTAACCTACTGAGGCTCAAAGCCTTCTTATTTATACAAATGGGAACTTCCAATAGTCCTCCTAAAATCAAGGAACTCGGCTTCCTAGAACTGAGGATAAACAACAGTCCTACTTGACTTGCTCGGTTGCCCCTTGGAATCATCAATGTGGGTCTTTGTGCTCCAAGTTGCTAATGGAGGATTCGAGGAAAGGGGTCATTAATGAAGGAGACACCCCCCCTACAAGTCCTCTTCCCTGTTTTCCTCGAGTTTGGCTGCCATTTTCTCATAAAGTCCTTGTCTTTGTCCAAAATTGTCCAAAAAATCTACATAAAACACTCATTAGACTACATGGCAAAGTGACTAACCCAATTCACTCTAGTAGCATAAATATATTCAAAAACATGCAGCAAACTAGAGAGAATGGTGGATTAAGTCAAAATAAGTGGCAGAATGAGCCCATATAATTATCAATTTCTGGGGCTCATCATCACCCCCTCCTAAATGGGTTGCTCATCCTCTGAGCAACTAATCTAACTCTTCATCTTTAATGGCTCTAACAGATTCCCTGACATCCCAAGCCTCTAATGTGATGTCTTCATCTTTATCATAGAAACATGATTTCCTATCCACTTCTTCCCATTGTTTCTATTCTTCCTCCTCCTTGACTCCTTCCAACAGTCCTAGCAGCAGTGGGGGACTGAATTTAAGGCTAATCCAATTGGCTTTAAAAATTTTCATTGAAGGGCACTCTCCTCATGGCTTCCCTCATCCTGTTTCGGGAGTGATACTCCCTGATCCTTAATCTATGTGGCAATGTATTCCACCTTCTCATGCAGGCATGAAGGCAGTCATCGCCAAACAATATCTCCATATCCTCGAAATGAGCAATAGTTTGTGCTTGCTTGTCAACATAGTCAGGGACAACTTGAGGATTAGCTGCAAGGTGTTGGTGGGCATAGATGAGAGCCAAGGGTTCTACTGGTTCTACACTAATCATCAGGGGCTCACTCAGCTCTTTTTTCATCATTTTATGGATTTCCACTGCTCTCTTTTCTTCATGGCTCATCCAAGATGCCATAGCCATTAGCTGCAGGTCTCCGAATGTAGCATTTCGATCCCATAAATTCATGTCAATAAGTTCCATGTTGTGTAGGTAAAATTATGCTAGCTTTTCTTTATCCTCAACTGAGATGTGATCACATAAATGCATAAATTGGCCATAATCTTGAAATGGTATTCTACCCCTTTGGGCTAGTGTCTTAATCTGGGATTGGAGCCACTAATCTTTGAGGTACAGTGCATATGATTTGGTTGGCTACCTGCACTGTAATGCCTCCTGTAGGACTGCTTTAGAGTCCATTAATTTGATCCTTTCCTTCCAAGTAGAGGTCTTAGGACTTCCTCTCTCATAAGTGATGGAGATTTTAGAGGGAGATTCCTCCTTTGTTATAGTAGGTGCATCCTCAATGATGATGGGTTCTTTCAAAGGTGGTTGGGGCTTTCCCACCTTGACTCAGGTGCTCCTCTGAGCTTTGAAATACAAAGATGGTTGTCTTTTTATTTTCCCTTTTTGCTTAGCTGGAGTGCTAAGTACGGCAAGAACAATTGTTGCTTCTCTTGCTAGTGTCTCAGGAGACACTTCTTCTTGTTGTTTTTCTTCTTCATCCTCTGTAGTTTTCCTGTGTCTGTTGTTTCTAATTTTGTTTCTACTGTCTTTGGTGTTGTTTTATCCTCTTCTTGTAGAGTTTCTACCTTTCCTATGGCAATCTTTTTCTGAGCTGTCTTGGGCTTCTTCTTTCCAATTCTTGTCCTCTTCCTTTTATATGCTTTTGATGCCGTTTTCTTCTTTGCTTTAGGTTCAACTGTGGTTCTGTCATGTTTCTCCTCTTCTCTCTATTTTTCCTCTTTTTCTTCTTCTAATTGAATATTTTGTGCTTCCTCATGGCTTTCCTTCTCAAGTTCCTCTTTCTGCTCCTCCTCTTCACTGCCAGATGGATTAAGGTCATCAGTGAGATTTTTTATGTCATCTTTTGTAGTCATGTTCCTGAAAATTTCCTAGGCTATAGGGATTGTGTATGTGTGGAGGGCATCCTCTACCAACAATTTAATGAGCCCATGGTGGGCCAGTTGGTCTGGAACCCTTGCATTCAATTTGGTGCCACACTCTATCAAGGATTGGAGGAGGAAATATGGAAGACTGAGTTTTCTAGATGCAAGTAGGGCCATTCCATATCTTAGTTCATGTAATAATCTGAAATGATAACCATAGACTATATTGTATCTTCCTTCACAGGAGATATATTTCATGATTTGGTAGCTGACATCACCCCATGGATAAGGTATACTTGTCCTTCTGATCCCATTCTCATCCTCCACGGGATGTTCATCAGGCTGGAAAAAGGTCTTTTTAGCAACCTTTCCTAGTGGTTTTTCTTCTTTTCTCTAGGGGAGCCCAAGTGGAAGACCTGTAATTCTGCTAATGAATTCTAGTGTAATTTCTATGGTTAGACCCCTGAAATTGACTGTAGCATGGGTTTTTGAATGGGGTCTTAAAGATATTAAAAATTCCTCTATAACTTCTTCATCATACCCATGAAATTTCTCAAATAAAGGCATCCAATTTTCCCTGGTAAAGAGGGCTACCACTTATGGGTGTTCGTGCAATTTGGTGGAGTTTAGAGGCTCCTTTCTCATAAAACCCCCCGTCATGATGTTCAGTGATTGCTATAAATTCTCAGGTGAGGAGGAAAGCAGCAAATTTTCAAACCTGAAAATAGAGGAATAGCTGAGGTTTTTTTTTGGAACCAGAGAGAGTTTTTCGTGTTTCTTCTTTTCAAAAACAAAATTTAATTTTCCTGCCCTTCAAACTCTGTTCTCAACCTTACTTTACTTCTCAGGTTGTTAGAGGAAATCAATAGTTTTTCTTTTAAAAAAACACAACACAGAAAGCAAGACATTGTTTTTCTTTGACAGACCACCCAATGCAAATTCAGTGCTTTACAGGCTTAATTTCCTATGGTTGCATCACTTCTTCTTATAGGAGAATACCATGGAGGAGAAAGAGATAGACTTTTAGTGAAGAGAGTAAAATGGAGAGACTATATATATTTCAGAAAAACACAGGCAGACTTTTGTTTTCACTTTCCCTTTCTTTTTCCACCTAGTACTTTGCTTCAAATCCCACCACCTTTTGTAGATATATAACATGCAAACTAGGTTTTTCCAAGTCTACCTTCTTTTGAGCTTGAATTTGGCACAAAATCTTGAATTTTCCCTCTGCAGAGCTATTCACTGGCCTTCCTGTAGAACGACTCCTGTAGACTATGTTTCCACTCCTATAGAGTGTGATAATGCTCCTGTAGAGCCCGATAAGCGGAAGGGTTTTGAACACTGGCAGAGAGTGATTGTTTTGAAGTTCTGAAGGTGGTAGGTAAGTTGTTGCAGCTAAGAACTCATCGATGCAAATGAAAAAAAAAGGTGGTGGAGGCTTCTACTGCAACGTACTTAAGCTTCAGGCATGTTCTGTGGTGATGAGGTGTGGTGGCAGGAAGGGTACGTTATCCCCATCTGGACCGTTGGTCCCTACTCCAGTGCCATTAAGATATTTCATGTCACCTGCCCACAATCACTTCTATCATTCCCATTATACGCCACCACCACTACTTATTTTGAGTTTTTCTTCCCAAGTTGATGGACCACACGTGCCGATTACACCTTCTGAACGCTGTTTGAATTGGACGAGGCTTGTTTGAACTGGATGAGGGTGGCCAGTTAGCTGGCCACCAATTTCATTTAATCGTGACCATCTCAATGGTTCATGTAGTTTCTAAATCATATTCATGCAATAGAGGAATGGGTTTAGCCACTTACCTATTAGTCGCTACCGTGATTTGCATGCTCAAACTTTGGCACTTTGTTCATGGACTTCTACTACTATTGGCACTCGTGGCTTCTAAACTAGTGGCTTGGCTACCTCATGCTAGTGATCTTTGATCAGGAACCACTCCTTGCACGTTGTATACACCTAGGGTTGTACTGACGCTGCCTCTAGAGCTTGGTTTTTAAAGGGATTAGCTGTTACAGGAATCCTTTAGGACTATAACAACTAACTGAAGAGACAACTGAGGAAGGTTCTGAAGGAAAGGAAAAGCAGCTGGTATGCACCAAGTAAGAAACAAATTAAGAATGCTGTTGTTTTATTCATCATTTAAAAAAGAAAAAAGAAAAAAAAAAGAAACAAAATTTCTGTGTTTTCTGTGTAGGGAAGAAAGAAGCGAATGGAAATGTAGTGGTGCAGGGATGGAATGGAGAGTTACGAGGATGAATGGTGGAAGGGAGGTCCACAGGTCTTCTGGAAAAAATATTTAGCCCTCTGATTCTTTTTTGAACTTGATTTCGAGCTCTTTGTGGTTTCTACAGGATCCTCCTATAGAATGTACAGAGTTTCCTTTGGGATGCAAAATTTCCAGAACAATTGAGACCGAGGCTTGGGAAAAGACAATGGCAATGGAGAAGTGAGCTATCAAGGATGTATTCAGCTTGTCCATGTCCTTTTTTTCCTTCTGTGACCCTCCTGCAATCTACAATGCATTCAAAAGAAGTTTGTTTTTTTTTTGTATTTTTCTCTCTATTTTTTTTCCTCTTTTTTTTATGAGACAGCTAGGGCGCCTCCAGGAGGTTTTCACCCTCACTGCCTACCTTGGGTACCTCCAGGAGGTTTTCACCCAGGGGTCTTTTATTCTCTTTTTTTCTATTTTTTCTTTTTTTTGTTTTGTTTTTTTTTAGGGTGTGGGTGGAGTGCATGCAGAGACCTGCTCCACTACCAACAATGTTTTACTCATATTCTCAATGACTTCTTGCTTGGAGAGGGGCTTCCTATAGATCTTCAATCTATGCCCGTTGACAAGCATGGGGATGGCTTCTTCATCAATGGTCGGGATCAAAACTGAACCATTGTCATTTAATTTTTCTACTGTGTACGGTCCCAGCCATCTTGTCCTCATTTTTCCTTTGAAATCTCTATATCTTGAATCATACAACAGTGCCCAATCTCCTTCCTGGAATTGTTTTTCTTTGAGGTGTTTGTCATGCCATATTTTCCTTTGAAGTTGGACTAACTCTGAGTGGAGAAGGCCCTGCAATCTTTGTTCATCCAATCCATTTAGCTGAAGTAACCTTTCCTTTTGTGCATGGCTGATATCTAGGTCCAGCTAAGTGGTCGTCCTTAATTTGTTATATTCAAATTCTACTGACAGCAAAGCCTTCTTCCCATAGACTAGCTCATAGGGTGTGAACCCTTTGGTGGTTTTCCAGGTGGTGTTATAGGCCCAAGTGGCCTCAACCAATCGATCTGCCCAATCTTTTCTGGTGCTGCTCACTACCTTGGTCAAAATCCCTTTCAAAGCTCAGTTAGTGACTTCTACCTGTCCATTTGCTTGCGGATGATAAGGGGTGGAAGTTCTGTGCTTAATTTTGTGATATGCGAGTCGGTCTTCAATCAGATTGGAGGTAAATTGACTCCCTTGATCTGTGACTAATTCTCTTGGATAGCCAAACTTGTAGAAAATATTTTCTCTCAAAAACTTAGCTACTTTTTCTTTTGTAGCTACCTTGATCGCCTTTGTTTCTGCTCATTTTGTACTTGAGCCCAGCTCTATTGGAGGTTGGCCCCTCAAAGAGGCAAGTGAATATTTCTTTCCTTTTTGAATAATAAAATACATGCTATTATTTCTTATTGTTCTGTGTTCTAGGTATATTTCTTCTCATATTTGGTATTCTAGTATCTTCTCGTAGGTCAAGAGCATAACAAAAACCCCCTTTCATCACTTACACCAAGACATAGACAATTGTGCTTATAGGGAGCTTAAAATCCTTCACAATCCCATGTTCAAAACTGGTGCACACCAGAAACACGATTCATAGGGGGTGAGGCTTAGGTCTTAGTGTGTGCAACTATCCACGAGGTTACCTGACTTGTTGGTCAAGGGATCCACATTGTTGACTAAATACCAAGAATAACATGATTTGACCACCCCTATGGGACGAAGGTAGCCTTAGTGTCGAGTCTTACGAAAACACCCTATAGGGATGGTTGTTGGAAGCAACCATCTCTGTACCCCACCTTCATCTAGTCAGCCCTACTTGTGGACATCAGACCCCATCAAATAAGAAGTATTTTGGAAAGCTATCTAAAACAATAGAACTAGGGCTTGATTCATGATTTAGACAACCTGTAGGCTAGAGGTATTTTTTCTATAGGAGGTGTTTGGTTGGATTAGAGTAACATATCATTATAATTAGTTTTCACTTCACATCATTGCATTAGGTGTTTTCTTGTTGTTTTTTTCTTTCTTTCTTTATCCTCTCCCCATAGTATTTCAATTTTTATTTTGTCCTGACACCATTTCACCCCCAAAATGCTTGTCACGGAGACTTCATGGCCTTCACCATTACTTTCCTTTAGGATATTCTCTCACCCCTACTTGACAAGTAAGTGTTCCTCGATCCCATCCTCCACCTAGTCCACATACAGACTCTACTTCTTCTTATTCCTCAAGTTCCTCCTTTGATTACACATCTTCCCAACACTAAATCACTACCATGTTAGGTGCTAATGTAGGTAGTGAAAACCTAGGTGGTAACACTAGTCCTAACAAGGGTAACTCTACAGGTGGTAACACTAGTCCTAAATAGGGTAACCCTACAGGGGGTAACACTAGTACTATCTAGGGTAACACTACAGGTTGTAACACCAAAACCTCTTTAGATATGGCCACTAATCCAATCTTACTTCCCTAAATGGTTGGTAAACTCAAATATCAACATGTCTTTCTGTAGTGCTAAAGAAGGTATCACATAATTTGAAAACGGATTGTTTTTGCCCCTCAAATTCAGTTATTTGTATGAGAAATCATGTGCATGATCCAGGTACTAAGCTTTACATTATTGTATTTACTAAAGAGTAAGTGAATGCTAAAAATGGGTTTTATATCCAAGTAATAAAATCAGTATAGAAAATTGGAATAGTTTAAAATCTAGAAGTGGATGAAACAATGTGCAACATATAAATAATGACAAATAAGAAGAAAGTACATGTTTGAAGACATGCACTAGGAAAAATGGGGCTCTTGACATTGAGAGTTCACTAGAGAAACATTGTGCCTAGGTTTCCAATGATCAGCTTTAGGACATTGTTAACTTACGAAGCTATTGTAATAAAAATGTAAATTCCTTAAATTATATTGTAATTTTCCAACATAATTTTGAATTGTGGAAAGCTTGTTGGAATAAATTTATTCCAAGGCTATATCAACTACATGTAATAATAATTTGAGAATTTCATACGAATAGGTTGGTTGGATATAAAAGGATCTTAAACTTCTCAGAAGCCCTAGCTATAAGGTTGATTTTGGCAGTTCATCTCAAGTATAGGTTTGTGGCACAAAGTTATAAAAAAGAAAGTGTACCTACCCTCCTCCAATCATGCAATGAATCCAACGTATTATGAAGGTGGCAACTAATGCCTCTCATGTTTGGTGAGTACCAACAAAATCATTTCTTATACCTTTCTTATTATCGGGTCGCATTTTAGTTAACAAACAGGGAATGGAAATTCTATTAGAATTACAAGTGACATTTGGATTGGTTTAGAATTTGATTTACATATGGATAAAAATCTAAACATATTCATGGATGATGCAAGCATTCTATATAATAGACCTTGTTATTGGCTTAAATGAAACATTGACAACAAAACCGTCATTTGTGGATCTTCCTTCCTCAACAAACAATTCCATGTATCTCTCAAACATGTACTCTAGCACACAAGATTCCCTCGGTTACTCCTCTTAGAAACAAGTTGTTCATTCAAACAGCTGGAGTAATTGGATGACCCATATAACCATCTCCATTTTCACTTGATATGCACTAGTATAAAGTTGTTAGAAGATGTAGAAAAGCGAGAATGGTGAGCATATCCATTGACATGAAAACACACAGTGAACTTCGGATATAGTATAGAGTTTTAATTTGGATAATAAAAAGTATTGATGACAATGGTAAGGAAATTTGATCTCCTTTTAAAGGGTTGATGATGATTGTTAGTCATGATTATCAAAGCTAAAGGTTGAAAAGAAAAATCCTAAATACCATCTGATTACCACATGAAATTTTATGATTAGAATAGTTAGATAACGCACATTGATTCTAGGGCTAGCTGGAAAGTACAAAGTTGCTAGAATTGGTCTAAACAGTATTTTCTCTATGCAAGGTAGAAGGAAAAGAGGATTTAAAGCACATTTATTGGAATAATTAATTATTCCAAACAATCTATTGTCCCTATCCATGTCCTCATGGGCCCTATCCATGAGACGACATGGCATCGCCCACATGGAGGCCATGTAGGTACCTTCCAAGAATGGAATCATGTTGGTTAATGTGGTTGTGCCATCTGGGCCACATGTGGATGCCACATGAATACCACACGGGTGCCATGTGGCAGCCCCCATTATAGATGATGCATAATATGATTAAGAAAAGTTCAAGTAGGAATAACTTTCAATTCGGGAATCAGATTGAGATAAAATCTCCACGAGATGAACATAATTGTAGCATCAGATTTTATATTTTATGTTGTGAACTCATCTTCGTAATAGACATTAAGAATCAGGTCAATTCAACAAGTAACCCTTTCCACAACCCAATCTAGTAATGGGGTGGGAGAAGTTGTTAGTACTCGAGTGGGAGAAGATGTTATAATTGGAAATGTAAACAAAAGGCAAATCCTGAAGTGAGCTTGGACAACATGATGGATTGTCCCATAAGAAAAGCACATGCACAAAGGCCATCTTTTTGGATAATTTTTGTTGAACCTTGGAGGCACATATATCCTTCCCCACTGCAAGGAGTGAGAGGATGACCATGTATTGAAAGATACATACAAGTGTCATAGAAAATCTCTCCAATACCCTCCAGTCTCCAACAATTTTGCATGAATACAATTGTCATAGAAAATTCGTCCAATATTAGTTCTAGGGGAAATACCCATTTCAATCTCTTTCATTATATCTCTAATTCCACCAAAGTTACCATGGATTCTCTTGAATATGATGGATTAGCAAACTTTACTATTCTGTGTTGTACGCTTTGAAACCAAATTTGTTAACTCCAACTCTAATTTTGATTGAGGAGAAAATCACCATCTAATTAAAATGACCAAAACAAACCCTTTCTATAATATAATAGGTTTAAAACCCATATAAATAAAAAAACAATGTTAAGCTGCCCATTCAAAAAGCCAATAAAAGCCCATTGATAAAAAATTGTAACATCTACAATGTGCCCAAAAAAATTTGGGTTCCCTTAACACCATATCTTCTAATTTATAAAGTCACTAAAAAAAATAAAACTCAAACTTAATCATAAGAAACAAAACCATATTTCAATTTGTGGAAACTCACCATTAAAAAGGCGTGACCCGACTTCATGTGGTGTCCTTCTCAAGGGAGTCAGCCTACCTTCATGGACTTCATGTGGTGTCCTTCTCAAGGGAGTCGGCCTACCTTCATGGACGCTTGATATAAATACTAAAACCCAGTATAAAGTGAAAGACATATTTCATTGGACTCGATCATCACCAAGTTGGACGTTCATTGATATATTTCGTACTACTCGTTCGGCCATCTTCTCGGAGATTCTTTCTTCAACAAAATCGTGAAGGGAAAGGGGTTAATTTGTGAGTGAGAACATGGAACCTTTTTACACCGACAATGCAAAAGATCATGAGCACGAGTCAGAGGTGATTCTTGATTTGCTGCCTCCAAGATTTAGAGAAATTAGTGACAGTTCAACAGCCATGGAAAGTTTCAATTTGATGAACGACGATCTTATAAGCCATCGAATTATTCCAAGCCTCGACGGCCATCTACGGGCCCTCATTTCTAACGCCAGGTCTGGACTTATTGCTAACAGACTTCGACATTTGGTTGACGCAGCCCCGCCGCCACCACGACAATGCAATCTTCTGTTTCGCGTGAAACCAAGAGGTTGGCACGAGAGACGCGGCCGTCGCCGTGAAACCACGGTGAGTGAAATAAATTTTATAGACTGTGCCATCAGAGACAAGAGGTTGTCACCCTTCCCTCAACATGAGTTCACGGCTTTAACTATTCCGCATGAGTTGCCACCAGAAGAATTCTGTAACGGATGCCCCCGTGGTAAATCCTTTGTGGAAGCGATCGGACATAAAATTATTTTCTGGAATAGTACAGATGATCGGCAGCATCCCTTCTGTTACATACTAAATTCGGACCAGAACTCCGATAGGTCTTTCCGGGCTTTGGATACTTCCACAATAGCTGGAGAACTCCACAACGAGTTTTATGATCGGATTAGGAAAGTAACAGTCGGAGATCGGTTGATAGTGTTGTTGGGTACCGGTAGAAATCGTGCAACAGTGTTGTCCTTAGACGTAAACTCTGAAAAGTGGTCACTTCTTCCAGAGTGTCCGTACAACTTAAATGTTACACCTATCCCGTGGAAAGGAAAACTGTATCTAGTAAATCTTACTAGCTGGGTATATACAGGCAACGATGATACTACCATACTCGTTCCCATGCACTTCGACTTTCAGAGCAACGTGTGGGTAGTGGGAGGAGAAGTGAACACAACGTTTGCTCGGCATTTAATGAAATTTCCTAGATATGTTCCGCCTTCCTCCCGTAACTTCCGTAAATTCTTTGTCACGTGCGCGTTCGGGAGATGTATGATATCCTCCAAATCCGGAACACTTTATGCCATATCTCAGAGGGAGTATGCCAGTGGCGATTATGGCGAGTATCCCGTTGGGGCTATTTACGCTATGGATGATTTAGCAAGTGGATGGAGGCTAGTTCAGAGCCGGAAAAGTGAGCACACTCAACAAGTTGATCCCTTCAAACTCCCTAAGCTTCCTAAAGGTAAATATGTATGGACTAGAACTAACTGTTGGGAAATAAATGAGCACGATATACTCCTGGTTGTTCTACATCTTGTGTATATGGAAAAGGGCCTCAGGGCGAGGTATGCGTGGTGGACATTCAACAAAGATGACGGTGTTAAAAATTATGGTTACGAGGAGTTAAATCGGTCGGCTTTAAAAAATGCTTCCGATATTTCACTCTTGAAAATTGAAATGTGAAAATTTTGAAATTGATTTATTAATGATAATTTTTTTAATTGATTTTGTTAATGATTTAATAGTTCAACCAACTTTTCTATATGTATTTGCTATCTATATTAGTTAACGGAAAAAAAAATCTTTCGAACTTTTTTAATAAAAAATTTAACCATAATAAAAATTAATCTTTTCCTCTTTGTGTTCTCTTTCCCTCTATTGGGATATGCTAGCGAGGGAGGTATTCTCTATAAGTATCTTTTCATTGTTGAAATTTATTTTTCCTTAAGAAAATTTTTCTCATATAGGTTTCTGGCCAAAGTCTTTAATGGCCTTAGGAAAATGTATCAATCTCCTTTAGTCATAACCTAGCCAAATCCTCTTGGAATTTGAGTTCTTTTAGCTTCTTAGGTGAGAATTTTCTTTTGGACCATTCACCTTTTTATTCAATGTCTTTTATGACCTAGCAAAGTCCTTCTGGCTTCAAAGGTGAATTACATCTATCTCCTCCAGTCGACATAGCCAAGTCCTTTTGGCTTCTAAGGGGCAGATTTGTCCAATCCTATAATTTCCCTTAGACACTCACTTAAGGCTGACCTATTCAAGTCCTCCTGACTTAATAGTTGAATGTATCCTATAATTTCCTCATTAAGTACCTTAGGTCATTCACCTTTTTGGTCAAATTCCTTTATCACTTAGGCAAGTCATTATGGCAGCCAATTCGTCTAAGCTTTAGAGGTGAATGTATTCATCTCCACTGGTCAAATTCCCTGTTGCAAAGATCTAATCATTCCCTTCTAATAAGGGATACATTCAACATCAAACTAAGCTCCTTTTGTCCTTTTACGTTGGGTTGGGTAAAAGAAGTTTTGCAAAGAGGAAGAGATGAAGAGGAAAAATCTTACTTTGTGGCTATAATGATAGACATAAGGATTGCGCTATATTGGATTTTACTTGTAAAACATTTCTCTCCAAAAATATTAGGCAATAACTTGTCTAAAAATAATTATTTCAAAAGCAATTCTAACACATATAAATGCTAGAAGAAATAATGTGTAGTTATAATGGAGTGACATCTTCCTTTTTTATGGTTGATATCAATAGTGAATCCCCATATAAACTAAATATATATTTCATACTATCAATATTGAATGATATTTTTCTATGGATAGTCTCCTTGTCTTAGTGAAAATAAATCTTGATCCATATGAACTTGGTGAGCATCTCAAGCCCAAGACCTATCCATTCATTGGTTTCATGTGTCATTAATGAGACACATCATGTGCACCCATTTATGCTACTTGAGCTTATGGAGACACCTCTTCATCTACTATCTCCTCAATGTTGAAGTTAGTGCCTATACATGAGACCCTACCTTATGGATGACCCCATTATAAACACATTTCATGGTCTACATAGTTATCATCACTAACAAAAACACTTGTACATGAGACTTTGACTTAGGGATGTACATCATAGGTATAAGCACTGAGGATAATTCTTTTAAAATGTATATGGAATGGTGGGATCCCCTTATCGATGTAATAGGATTGATGAGCTAACTAGAGTTAATAATAGTATATGTATAATGATAACTCAATGTAAGTCTTAACCATGTAAACTTAATTATTGCAAAAAGATTCTTAATAATATAAGAAATATGTAATGGCTTACATTCCTTTTTAATGAACCTACTTTACTCTTTAAAGTGTTCACCTTTCACATTTTCTTCAATCATCTCTCATAAAGTGATACTAAACATTAATAAGCTTTGTCTTAGAATGATAAGTTGGTTTGTTCTCTGAAATGATTTCACTCTAACTATCACAATAAATCCTTACATCCTTTTGTGTCAGTCGAATACTTGAACAAAATCTCTATAATGATATTGCTTCCTTCCTTGAATGGATGGTTCTCATGTATTTAAGTTTTCATAACTCTTAAATTAAAAAACTATGGAGAGTTCTAATCCTTCCACCCATGGGTTTCAAATTGAATTTTCCTCCTCCTATGATTCTAGTTCTCATTTGATCCCATAGGAAAACATCACCACCATCATATGTTTCATACTCACAAAATGATTCCCTATGAGAAGTCATATGACAGGATGCCCTTGAGTCAAACAACTTTGATCTACATGTGTACTTGAAGATTACAAGTACACATTTACTCCTTCGATTGAGGAGGTTTTCACTTCTATAGGAATATCATCAAATACCTTCCTTTCTTAGCAAATTTGTATCTGAAATATTTCTTGCAATTCCCTTCTTTTCTGCATCTACAACATATCGTTCAGAATACTCTTGGATCTAATGATATTTTTTTCATGTGTATATTTTATGATACAGCATATACATAATCTGGGATACATTCATTGGTTGAATTTTGAGGTTGAAAATGAGCTTCCACAGGAAAATAATAAAAATAAAAGTTAAAATAATAAAATAAATATTATGAATTTTTAAAGAAAAAACATAAGTTACTTTTTTATTGTATTTTTGAATTATCTCCTTATAGGGTTACTCAAATGTCAAGTGTATACACCAGTTGGATCCATAATTAAATTCCACACCCAACGATTACCCACTCTGCATACTTCCGGGAAGACCCACATTTTTTTTTAATTCTTTAAAAAAACTTCTTTAACACATTTTTTAATGTATCTTCAAATTTTTTCAATGTGGGTCTTCTTATAAGTATGCAAAGTGGATACTCATTGGATGTGAAATTAAGTTTTACATCCAATGGGTATCTACACTTGAAATTTGAATAAGCCTATAAGGATATAAGTTTAAAATACAATTAAAAAATAGTTTTCTTCTCTTCCCTCCAAAATATTTACCCCTGGGGATGACATCATCATAATAAGATCTCTTAAAGTTAATTGTGTTAATAAATTCCTTTTAGGCACACTTTTGACCTATAAATCCCCCTAATATTGGATGAATATGGGGTGCAATTGGACCCAACCAAGATCCAAGTCATTAAGGATTGACGAGCCCTAAGGAATCTAACAAATTTTCATAGCTTCTTGGGCCTATGTTGAAGTTTTATGTTGGTGATATCTTCCTACGGGGAGGAAATCGCCCTGAATGTTGCGTTCAGTGTATCACAATGTACAAAGCCATCGACTTGGTTACGTACGGGTGCATAGTAACCTAGTGTTTTCCTTCCATATATACCTGAAAGTATGTGGAGGCCCAATCTGTATTAGTGATGTCTAATGCAAAACCGCATAGAGAGAGCATTCCCATATACTTTACGTATTGTAACATTGCCCTATATACCAAAAGGTACGTGGATGAGCTATGATATAATCACATATATCGAATGAGGTATCACACTTGGTATGTATCGCAAACAAGTTAGTGACAGCTGCTATGTTTTACTACGTTGGAACACGTCTCTAGCCTAGAACCTCTAAATGTTTTGCATTAGGTGACAATGCTCCATTAAGTTAATTCCGCTGAATTTTAAGTTGATCTTCTTAAGAATTTTCCTTTCAAGGTTCACCACATGATTTATTTTTGCAATTTTCTAAAATGCAACTAATATGATAGGCATTCTTCTCATTCAATTGAACAATGAAAACCTTAGCTAGTAGGGATAGAGCAACCAGATTTTTGACAAAGAGCAAAGAGCACATATAATGCAATTTCCCTAGCTATTCATTTCAAGCATTCACAAACTACAATATCAAAGATGAAAGTTTTTCTTTTCAATTTACTTAATGTTAAGATGAACAAAAGGAAACTAATGCACATACAATCAATCAATCTTTTTGCAATAACGAAGACTTTACGACAGTTCCTTTTCGAAAGAAATGAAGACTTTTACGACACTTTCATTTGAACAAAGATTAATTGACTATAATCTAACTTTTCCAATGAAATGATAATGATAAAGAAATCATTTAAGAAAAATTAATCAATCAAACCCAAGTAGGCTGGAATGAGGAAATACAAATTGATTTCAAAGAAACTACAATCATTGATCTTTAAGCAAGAATAAATAGAAGGAAATTTGGAGAGAAAACCCAATCCGAAGGTGAAAATTTTCCCTAAGGTGGATCATCACAGGTCAAAGGGAGCCTAACAGCACTATAGAGCACTGCCTCTCACTCAAGGGTGCTCTGCAGAGCACTATCCCTTGACCAAGCCTTCGTTGATTCCAAAGATGCCACTCAAGAGCCATCTAACCTCAATTTTTTGACCAAAAAACACTTCAACAAGGCTCAAATAGAATCAATGAAAGAAAGTAAGGTCTGTTAGGGTGTCCTAGGATGTGGATAAGCTACTTGGAATGAGGATAGTTCCCTAGCAAAGTCACTAATTTGTTTTGGAGAATCTAGTATCTACAGATAAATACTAATTCCCTGGATAAGTAGCCATATCTAGAACAATAGTTTAAAGCACTTTAGCTTTTTCTTATAAGTAATAGATAAGACAAAGAGGATGAGGAGACCTAATTGTAGTTTTTCTTTCCTCTTGTCTCCTTTGTATCAGCCCCATCGCTTCTTCCTGTACTTAACATGCTTGAGAAGTACCGGTAAACATCAACATAAGACAAAGAACCAATCAAAGAAAAATATATGTTGATTACAAGTAAATGGATTCAGATACATTCACACATATAAGCATCACATATCAAGATAAGCATATGGGAAAAGGTGCAAATACTTTATTGAATATAAGGAAGAATTACAACCATGAAGCTTGATTCCAAGTCACTCCTCCAACTTTGGTTCCATCCACATCACATCATAAGCATGCCAATCTGGTAGCATAACAACACTTACAATACTATCAATTCTCAAACTAACATTATCTCCTTACAATCATCGAAGTCTAGCCCTTGATCACTTAGATGAGTGCTCAATTTATAGGAAGATGGAGCAGGTTTTGTCATCAATGATGGTATTGAATGGCCTTCCAAACTTATAATTTGTTCCATCGAGGAAGGGATGAGAAGATAGGATGTCTCTTAACTCATTCCTCATCCATTTTCGAGCTCATAGGAGATGATAAGTATGGGAATCATCTAGAAGGCTCTAGAAGATAAGAATATTCCACAAACCCAATGTGAATTTCGCTCAATCTCGCCCAGCACAGGTCAAAAAGGACTTAAGTGCTTTGCAGAGCACTGTGGCATGGAATCAACTGCTCTGCAGTGCATCCTTGCATGGGCCTAACTGCGCTAGTCCCTCTAGGTCATTTGAAGATCTCTTCAGGCCATGAAACTGTTTGGGAAGGAGTAATTCAAAAGGTTGACTTGTTTAGGGCATGTAGCAACTGAAATTAGGGTTTGATGAGCCCTAAAACACTGATCTGGATGATGCGAGTGATGTGCCAAAATTGATCTGTAACACTTATATTGTTTCCTAGAACCCACTAACAGGAAGCACCAAATTCCCTTCTTCTATAGAAAAATGATTAGGTTACCATGAAGCACCAAATTCATGGATTTATGTATGCACCCACTTGCAAGATGAACCAACCTCCAATCTCTCCTTAGGAACCCACTAGATGGAAGCACTAACTCCATAATATGTATGTCCCAACCCACACTTAATAAGGAAACTAATACTCACTATAAAAGACAAACTCTATACCTATTTTTGGCTATGATGTCATCCACTTGGCCCTCTATTCTCCTCTGAATTTGACCTTCTATTCTACTTAGTAAAATTCACTTAACTCATCCTACGCAACAATATATCCATACTACAATAACATTCAGTTCTTTTGATATCAGTCCTCAGACTATCAAACTCAACAGTTCTCGGACTTTACTCTTTTTCAGGCACTCTCAACCTTTCTCTTCTGAATATGCATTCTTGACTAGTTACAAAAACACACACTCATGTTAATCTCTCTACTCGACTCAAAACAATCCTACATCCCAGAACTTCACATTTTCAGTCCTTCATTTTGTTCCTCCACTGTAGCAATGTTATCTCTTCTAGCCATCATTATATCATCCATGCTGCTCGAGAGAATACTCAAACATGACCTCCTATTCTGCTGATCCATCTAAACGCTTGGCCTCTGCAACAGAATTAATTTTGAAAATGGGAACATGAGAATTTCTTGGTGGTGATTATTAATACCTAGTCAAACAATGTACTTGAACAGGGAATTCCATGCTTATTAATTTCCCACTGTGCTCAGATTGTACTTTGTACATGGCTTCTTTGAGCTATGGTCAAATCTCCATTAATCCCCAGACTATTTTTCTCATTTAATTCTTCCTAACATGGAAGAAATGATATACATGGATTGATATCTATAAACCAGGCACATAAATTCAATTTGTGATTGTGGTCCTTGATACAAAAATCCTTGTAGTCATGCTTTACACTAAATCATATATCTAGCCGCCAACTTGTTCATATGCATAGGTGTTAAGCCCTTAGGTCGCAAAAAAAATCATTACATTTTGTTAGAAGGCCCTCGGTCATAATAGCATGTGATATATCCACAAAGCCATGACCTAGGTGTGCCTTCTGGCATTTCACAAAATTGTTAACCTCCATCCAATACCTCTATCCCTAAACTCTATTATCCCAGCCAACACTCCCACTGCACCTTTTCTTCCTATATGGTGAACCTTCCAAGATCATGTCTCCAGCTCTTGGGCCCATTATCTTGGCCAAAACTCCCAACGTGCCTTTATTTTTCCTTTGGGGTAAATTGTTTTGGATCTTCCTTCTAGGATTTTCCTTATAAGGTTTTCCTTTTGGAATCAAGTCTCCATCTGTTGGGACCATTATCCCAGCCAAAAATCCTAGCATGACTCTGTCTTTCGTCCGGGGTTAACCTTCTGGGATTTTCTTTATGAGATTTATCTTCTCATATTTTCCTTTTGGGTTTTTCCTTATAGGATTTATCTTCCAGGTAGGCCCTTATAGGTTTTATCTTATGGGATTCTTGTCGGTAGTACCTTCTAGGTTTAGATCATGCAGATGTCACCAATGCTACATGGATTCATCTAAGTGGTGACACATGTCACTTAGATTTGGCCCACTTGGGGTGCCCAAAAACATGATATATGCAAGCCATGTGTCCTCCATATTGATGTCATGACAGCATCATCTTAGGCCTATAAAAATTTTCCCATGCCTGTCAAAGATGACAGAGAAAATGTTCTCGGACCTTGTATTTTTCACCCAATTCCTTTGTTAAAATTTCAAAGGAAGAAACAATGAATTCAAGATTTTACATTGCACTACTCTCCATTGTTGCATTGCTGCCACAATGCCCAACCATTTACCATCCTGAGCCTTCACCTTATGCATGCACTATATTTCTTCTTAGATAGTCATCATAAGCTGTCATCATCCCAGGCACTCCCTTAATCTCTCACTTATAACCATCCAAGCTAAACTTCATTCAGGATGAGTTGTGTAATGGGTCTGCCTATTGGGCCAATAAAAATGGTTCCTGTTGTAGTATTTCTATGCAATGTTCACATGGAAATCCTTTAGCAGCTCCACTAACTACTCTTCCAGCTTTGTCTTATCTCCAAAATTGGCCTCCTCTTTAACCCTTCACCACCTTTAACTTATCCCATTTGAATTTTGAGGTACTTGCATTTGACTAACAATGACTCCTAATCTAGAAGGCCATTTATGGACTGCAATATACCATTGGAAAACTCTTTTTGGGAACTATCCAACTATGCCACGTTTAGGAGCCTTTGAGATAAAATCTTAACACAAAAATTGCTTCAAATCTTGGACCAAGGAACCATCATAGCTATATGATTCTATAGCTTCTCCAGATATCCTACTACTATGATGGTTGTCTACCAAAACTTGTAGCAACCATGGGACTCCTCCTGAGCTTAAAATGCATCATGCACATCAATATTGGCCCAATTTCCATCATTTCTAGCCTAGTTGGCATCAATTCCAACATAGCTGATACCACCATACATTTAGATAATGCCAATTGTGCAACAAACTCTATGCCATTGAGAACTGAGGAACCGAGCTTTCCATGTAATGAACGACCAACACTATTAATAGCCTCTGGGTATATTTCTTGTTGGCCATCGTATACCATATTGTTTTCCACCTCTAAGACAATGTTCCTTTCCAAAGAGACTATTGTTGTCTCAAATGTGACATTGAGATGGGGGGGAGTGAATAAATATGAGGACAATTTTACAATTTCCCAATCTTCTTAATTATACAATCATATAGAAATGGATTGTAAAAATTATAACATCAACTAAAATAGTGCATTATCATATAAGAAACATAACAAGAAGCAATCAATACATCAAGAAACCATAAAATCACAAGGAGACACATTTTTTTAGGTGGAAACCCATATGGGAGAAAACCATGAATGTTTATCTTCAATTCATTTACATTAATTTGCAGGATCAAACCTACTTGAGGAAACTAACCCCAAGATATCCAAGTTTCCACTTGTGGTAGGCTAAAACCTAATTGAAACACAAACCTCAAAAGATGAAAGCATATTGTAATTATAGGATACAACCTAATTGAGGCTTCAACCTCAATGATGAGCAGGCTCCAACCTTCTCCAGGGTCTAATCTAATTAAGGCTTCAGCCTTGATAATGAGTGAGTTCTAACTTGCTCTAGGTTCTAACCTAATTGAGGCTCCAACTTCCTTCTTCAACCTATTAATGGACCTCTATTTCATATCATTTTCAAATTGGATCCACCATCATCATATATCACTGAGTTATAAGGAATATCATAACATATAATCTTCAAATAAAACTTCCAGCGATTATGCTGCCATAAAATTCATATCAATCAATTTTTTTTGTTACCAAACTACTTCTCATACTTTGTTTCAAATACATCTTAAATTTCGTCATTTAAACCCCTATTTGGAACCTATTTCCTACTTGTATCCATAATTACTTCAATATGATCATAGATCTTATAATCAAATAGAAGAGATGTTGATAATCAAATAAGTGTCAAAAGAGCATCATACCTTCTAATTACATTCATCTATGATCATTGATCATCCAACTTCTTATGGAAATGAATTTGGGCCAATATTGACTCGAAAAATCCAAATTAACCATATAAAACTTTATAATAACTCAAATATTCTACATAACATTATTTTATGGGTGATCTCTTGGATTCTAACACTGGCCACTAGTAATTATTAAACATGCAACAAATAGGAAGAATAGATAAAAAATAAAATATAACCAACCTGGCGAATCTACGACCACCAATATACCACATATATATGTGGTGGGCTCCAGTATTGTAGCAATAATGCTGCAACTCTTGGGGCTTCCTTCTTTACTTTTATCAACCCGGTAGTTCGTAACAAACTTGGAAGCATTGGTGCTGTATGCACAAGTACTAGCTCTTACTGCAGGTTGTCACTTGGTGAGCTGGCGCAAGTTCGCTAGGAGCTTAAGCCAAATTCGTTGAGTTCTTAGAAGAAGTTGTTAACTGTGATGAAAGGAAACTAACTCTACAAGGGCTATTCTACTTGCAAAAAGAGAAGGAAAACTGAAATGAAATGCAAACCTTAACAAACCCTAGCAAACCCCAGTTTACCTATTAACCCTACTTTTGCAAGAGAAGAGATGGAAACTAATGAAATGAGTGACATTGAATACTGAAGAGGTAAATTTCATTTATTCACGCTACTTCTGAAAAGAAATGAGAAGAAATCATCTTTTTGTACTTTTGAGTGTTTTTATGTGCAATTATTATGCTTGTGATTTATCTAGTTGAGACTGTGCACATGTTTGGTGGCAAAGGAAGATGGAGTTGGCTTTTGTAGAGGGTGAAGAAGGTGTGGAGAGGTCCAAAGAAGCCCCTAGTACCTTTCTAAAGGTTTCCATAGTGATCGGACTTTGAAAAATCACTCACGGAAAGTTCTACAGGAGGTTGCAGGGCATCTACAGGAGGATCTATAGGAGGATCTACAGGAGGAAGCCAAAAGTTGTTTTTGGAGTTTGGAAGGTGGAAAAATGATGGAAAAGGTAAATGAAGGCTAGGTGAAAGTGTTGAGGTGTCTAGAACTTGTCAAGGAAGATCAAGGACGAATAGGATGGTTGGATTTGTTCGAATGAAAAGAAAGCAACTTTATGGGAAACAACACAGAAATTAGGGCATATTGGCGAAATGCTGTGAATGAGTTGGGAAACCTATGAGAAGTGAACTAGTACTGGTTGTTTTATGGAGGGATGGTGAGCTAAAGTGTCATGCAAGAGATCTTCACATTTACTTATCAAAACTGACTAAAGAAGGAATTAAAAACTGAATTTTGTCTAGCTTGACCTAATTTCTGACCTACAAACAGAAAAATG